>JBBJLR010000029.1:5015376-5032079 GCA_037577145.1 Brachypetersius gabonensis
TATATACACACACACACACACACACACACACACACATACATATACAGCCATATATATATGGATAGGACGGAAAAAAAAAAATAATAATAAAATATAATAACAAATTGAGCACTTTTTTCCTTAAAATAACCAGAAATTGCTTTATTTCTGTCAAGGTTTTCTCATTGCTATGCTCTCCTCCTGTGTTAGGTGTGTCTAAGGAGGAGGTAGTACACCTTGCTGAACAGCAGGGGGGGGTGGATGACAATTGCTATGAATGAGTAACCGTGGCAACAGCTACCCTGGCAACAGCCAGCTCTCCCCCTTCCTTTTATTGCATTTTTTTTAAGGACAGAGTGATCACGGTAGTCTGTCAATCATCTCGGACTCAGAAGATGCTGCTCCCTCTAGTGGAACGAAGCGCACCAGCACGCAGAGGACAATGCATTCTCTCGCAGATAAACGATGAGGACACATATGGTTTTCTTCATTTTCAAATACTGGCTTATATTCCTTCAAATAGAAATTATATTTTTATGCCATGATTGCTGCATTATTCCTTGTATTAAATGTTTTTTTTTTCATATTCACCCTGGTGCAGTTATTAAATAATCATGAAATACTGAATGAATGCTCAAACATGTCTTACTGGGCTGGACAGTTTTTGCATGGTAGCCCAGGCCTCTGGGGTCAGCTCTTCATCCATGTCTCTCTCCCAGGACATCTATAGAGAAACCACATTGCATTTGCAATAACTAAAGATATCTACACATTACAGCCCCCGTGTCTAATTCCTTCCTTCTCTTCTGAGGTTACCTGTTGCTGAGGCAACAAGAGCAATTTCACAAGTACAATTTTACACAAAGGCATAGGGGAAGGGTTCATTTGATTAAAGTTTCAGCATCTTTAGGCGCTGAACAATGGATGGAAAAATGGATTTGCCTTCATGTGCACACAGAATTAAACATATTTTCTATTTATTTTGGTTAATACAGTTATGTTTCATATATACTGTATTTTTGTATTTATAGAATTTGTTGTTAATAAAAGTGATACATCTCTGTTCATTGTAAGGAGAAGATAAGTTACTTTGAAGTGAGAGTCATCATTTACACATTGCCATAATGCAGTTTCTCTTTGCTACAGCCTGACTCAGTATAATCTAATGCACAGCCATATACACCAAGCCAAAAAACTTCCCTGATGGCTCTTTATGTAACAGTGTAATTTCTGCAAATCAAGTTCTAAATGGCATCATGCCTTTGCCTTTTTTCAGGTCTTTTTTATAGGCTGGGTGGTAGAACCTTGGTACTCTAGATAACATGTGCCAGTAACCCAGTAAAATCCATAAGCCCTACACAATAAAATGTTAATAGGTTTTATCTTAAACAAACTGCCATGTGTCTCCTGGCTACATAAAGATGAAACTGCAATTAAGAAAACAAGAGATCTCATATCCATTCTATTTACCTCTTGGTCTTGGTCCTTCTGTTTCATCTTGTCCTGCACTCGGTTCATGTCGCCCCTGTTCATGTCCAACGCAGACGTGGGCCCGGGACTCAGGCCTAGAGATGGAGCGGATCCTACTGAGCCATCAGATAAAACTGGATCTGTGCTCGACAATGAGTCTGTCCTCAAGAGGGACTCAGACGAAGGCATGGAGGGAAGGGGGAGCTTGATCTAGAAATGAGTCAACAATGGTGGATTGCATTAATTCAAGTAACGGAATATTATCAACAAACCATTAAGAAGTACCTTGTTTTTGTACCTCCCTCACTCACCTTGATTGGTTTAATAGGTTCCTGATACTGTTGTTGAGGCTGATGTTGTGGATGTTGTTGATGTTGTTGGTGCTGTGGTTGCTGCTGCTGATGTGTCTGCTGTTGATGTAGATGTTGTTGGTGGTGTTGTCCATGTAGGTGCTGCTGTTGGTGCATGTGTTGCTGCTGTGGTTGGAGATGCTGCTGTGTTTGTGGGTGGTGGTGCAAATGTTGCTGTAAGTGTTGCTGTTGATGTTGTTGTTGAAGTTGTTGTTGCTGATGATGTAGATGAGGTGCTTGTTGATGAGGTTGTTGATGGTAATTCTGTCCTTTGTTCATGTCTCTCTGCATGTCCAACAGAAGATCATCTTTCTTACCACGCCCCCTTCCTCGACCACGGCCCCGTCGGCTCTCACCAGCACCAGGTCCAACTAGGCCTCTGCAATAAGAAGGTTCTGGTAGTGGACGAATACGGGGTCTTCCTCTAGGCCTGGGAGGACCTTCTCGTTTGGGTTTGGTGGGCTTTCTGCCCCTCTTCTTTGGCCCATCATGGGGAAGCAGTTGTGGAGGTCCTATAGACGGGTACCCTGAGGGGTGGCAGAAATCCAAGTCAGCCATTAGGGGACTTAGACTACCGACCCCTGAACCGCCACCGGATTTTCGGCAGCTAGACACCAGGTCAGGAAGCAAATCCGGGAGTCGGCGACTATTCAGTCGAATGTCAGCAGGAACATCTGCTTTATCCTCATCATCCTCAAATTCATATTCCTGGGCATAAGTTTTCTTAGCCTGTGGTTGAGAATTGGGATCCCTACGCTGTTTTAGAAGATGGAAGGAGCTGGTCTTAAGTAGTTTTTTGGGTCTTGAGGAACAGAAGATGGGTGACGTCAGCCCACCTGTTCCAGATCCACTTCCTACCCCAGAAGATCCCATCATTTTGTTTCCGGTTACATCTACACCAGACCCTGTCCCACCCATTCCAATACCTGGAGCCTGAGACTGGATCAGGCCCAGTTGCTCGGTGTTCACAGTGGATGGGAGTTCGTGGGTTTTCAGGGAGTCCAAATCTAGATGCATGGTGCCATTACCAGATTCAGAAAGACTGTGACAGTACTGACCATACCCCTGGTCACCATGGTGACCCATCATGTCATATCCACCTGCTCCTCCACCTGTCTTAACAGAATCAATTCCATCTTGAACATTTACGACCCCTTCAGACACCATGTCCTGATCTCCTTGCCCCGCACCTCCTCCTCCTGCGCAACTGGACTTGTAGTCCTCAGAGCAGAACATATCTTCCATTCCTGGGAAAAATGACCGGTCTTCATCTTGGAGGAGAGAGTCGGGGAAACAGATAGAGGTCAGAGGCACAAACCTCTGCTGCTGCTGTTGCTGCTGGCTCTGTCCCTGATTCTGAGTTGGTTTCCCTGCAGGACTTTCAGTGTCAAACTGGTGTTCTTTGAGCTGATCTAGCTGCGTCTGGGCAAGCTGGGGCTCTGGTTCCCTTGTTTGGGGCTGGGGCTGCAGAGGTGCAGAGCTGGTGGACATGTGATGAGACTGCTGGTGAGTGTGTTGGTGATGAGGGTGGGGCTGTGGCTGGTGGTGAGCATGAGGGTGTGTGTGGTGTGAAGTCATATGGTGCAGATGAGATGAGGTTGACATGCTCAAATTTGGCTCACTTAGGAAATCCAGCTCTGAAGGTGTTTGTTGAGGATGGTGGGATTGATGGTGCGAGGGCATCCTATGCTGCTGCTGCATCTGTTGCTGCTGCAACTGTCGCTGCTGCTGTGGTCTGTGATGTTCACTGGTGCTCTCAGTAGGCCCCGTACCTTCGTGGCTGTTTGTCCTCGAGAGTGACCGCTCAAGCATGTCTAATTGTGAGACAGAATTCTGACTTGACTGACTTTGGTTTCGATGTGCTTCACGCCCATAATGGGCTTCCATAGCCTGGGACTGAAGCTGGAGCTGAAGCTGAGAGGCCTGTGGCTGGGTTTCCACTCCTCCACCACTAGAAGTCCTGAGGCCTCCAGTTGGTCCCATTAAACCCTGTTGGCTCAAAGGGTGCTGCTGTTGCTGGGAGGCCTGTTGAGTGTCTATCTTGCTACGTGTGGTGTGAGAAAGAACAGACTGAAGAAGGTGCGATTGCTGAGGTTGCTGAGTCTGGTCAGGTGATGAATCCATGTGGGAAAGGGAAGTCTGCGACTGTCGCTGTTGCAAATCTGGTGTCTTTCGCAAGTAGGGTATCTCTGATGGATCTGGAGCTTTCTTGAGCTCCATATGGGAGTGAGACAAAGAATGGGGAAGGGAGTGCTGTGAATGTTGAGAGTGCTGTGGGAGTGAGGAGTGTGAAGAGTGATGTTGGTGTTGGTGTGCCTGGTGACCGTAGGGGTCTCCTCTTCCATAATGGACCACTGAGCTAAGAGAGTCATGTTGGTGAGTGTGAGGTGCATGGGGATGAGTGTGAGAGAGTGAATCCATTCCCCCTCTCCCTCCATTTGTCCCAGCTCCAGACACTGGTCTATCTGTTTTAGCCTGCTGCTGCGGCTTCTTGAGAGACATCTCCAGCTGACTCTCTGAACCGGTACTTCCAGTGGTCCCAGTGGTGTTCGCAGCACCAGGGGCCACATTATTTGTGGCATTATTGGTGCGAATGACACTTTGTAGATGGTAGCGTTCCTCAGATGCCTTGTTCAGTTCGTAGGCAGATATCCCCTTTGCTCCTTCCCTACTTTGGGGCACTGACTGGGTTTGTGGTGGCTGCTGTTGGGAAGGAAGCTGTGGTGGCTGTTGTTGGGAGTGATGCTGCGAAGGTGGAGGTGCTGGACTCTGAGAGTGCAACAGATGCTGAATTAGAAAATCATCATCATCTTCTTCATCCTCCTCTTGGGATCGTTCGATACCTAGCATATCAGACTCTGACTTGGACTTTGGTGGTGTCGGATGATACGATTGTGTTTGGGGTGGGGGTGCCCGTGTGTCCGTATACCCCTGCGGAGATGCTAAAAAAGCAGGAGAGAGAACTGAGGACAGGTACTTATTACCTCCAGTTCCTCCGGGAGACTGTGCAGGGCGTGTAGGTGCAGGCGAGTGCAGTCCTGGGCGGATGATTCCGGAGGTACTTGAAGGGGATGGGCTGGAGTCTGGTAGGTGGTATGATCCTCCACCACTTGCAACACTGTTACTGCCAGCACCTCCACCCCCTGAACTACCCCCTCCTGAGCCAGCACCACTGCTTGTTGTACCTGTACCCCCTCCAGATCCTATTAGGGCAGGTGAATGTCCTGGGCCACCATATCCCATAGAGGGACTTCCTGCTCCTCCAAGAGAGGGTGGCAAAGAACCATATCCTGATTCAGAACCATACACCGCCTCAGCGGAAAATGAACGTCCTGTCGCTCCAAGACCCCCAAATGCTTTTCCTGACCCCCCAGGACCGGAGCTCAGATCCTGGGCCTGTGGGGAGCTGAATCCTCCATAAGGCTGGGAAGGATGGGAGGATGGGGGTTGACTTGGCGAATATGATTGTGAGTGTTGCTGTGGTGGGGTTTGGCCAGGGAGGCCAGAGGTGGGTTTAACAGGAGCAACAGGAGAACCATATGTGGAAAGGCAGGGTTTGGGGGGAGGCTGCTGAGCTGCAGAAGAAGAGACAGGGGGAGGTGGAGGAGGTGGCGGAGGAGGTGCAGATTGGGGTGGTGGCTGTTGCCTTGAAGGAGCAGAAGAGGAGCTAGATGAAGCACTGGGGTTAGATGAAGCAGAGGAGGAGGAGGAAGTGGAGGAGGCTGAGGGGGGCGTGTGAGGCGTTCTGGATGAAGAAGAGCTGGAGGATGAATAGCCACTGCTAGAACTAGAACTCTTTCCTGTTTTCCCAATACCACCTCCTGTGGCAGTGGATGAAGATGTTGAGGAAGAGCTATACGGGGGCTGTATTATGGGGCGGTATATTTGCTCTGACCGGGGTGATGGTTTGGGATCAGATGATGGGCTCTGGTCACCCAGGGGACTGCAGTTCATTCCTGCAAGCTGATGGTGGGAGATCTGCTGGTACCCTGAAGCCCCACAGCTAAGATAATGTTGCAGGGGATGTGGTGTGGAGGAGGATAACTGAGACTGTGCAGGGGACGGTCTTTGATAGTGCTTAATTACGCTGTCTTGCCTGGGAACCGCTCTTTCTTGAGGGGTAGGGGGTTGTGGCGGAGCAGATGCTGAGGAGAACACAGAAGCATTGTACAGCTGGGACTGGTCTTGAAGCTGCGAGGACAGCAGGTTAAACTGGGGCGGAGGTAAATGACGAGAAGAGGAGGATGCGGACGCTTGAGATGGAGGTGCAGGAGTGCTTGAAGGTTCCTGAGCTCCTCTGTATGCTGCTGCTGCACTCTGTGAGGAGAGGAGACGATCAAAGCCCAGGCTGGACTGAGATGGTGTTTTTATGTGCAGCAATGGATCATGTGGTGACAGGAGGCCATTGGAGGTGGGGCTGAAGGTAGGCGTGTCCTGGAGAGACAGCGACGGGGTGACCCCAGCAAAGGAACGGCCTGAGAATGAGGCAGGGTGCTGATACGCTGACAGTGCAGAGGAAGAAGGGAAGGAGCCAGAGCCAGGCAAAGCACTGGAGATGAAGAGCTCAGCGGGGGCTGGAGCATGCATTGCTACGGCAACAGAGAGGGAAACAAAGAAACTACAGGATCAACAGGTTAAAATCACATCTGCATAACTATGTACTTGCTTCATAATTAATTAATTCCTGCAATTACAAAGTGCTACTTTCAATAGTAAGTAAAGTATGTGGCAACAGGTACTAACCAGTCTGCCAGGAGGGAGTACGGAACTGGGAGAGGAGGGAGGAGGCAGAAGGGGGAGGCTGTGGACCTCGAGATTCCAAAGCAGAGATCAGGTTCATGACAGAAGCGTCAGGCCCTGAGGAGCTTGCATGGTGTAACCCAGCATCAAACAAACCTGAAAGGCCTGTAAGAAAAAATGCTCAATATATTGAGTAGGGACAATCACTATGCAAACCTACTTAAACAATAAAACCCAATATGTTTTTTTTTATTGTAACTGTTTTAATACATTGAGCAAATCAAGATTTGTGTCGCTCACCTAAACTCCGGCCAGCTGCACCCCACGCCCCACCCTGTCCAGAGCTGCCTGGGTGATGATTGGTTGCATAGCCCTGCAGGGGGTGTGCTGTGGCATATGCTTGACGATGGAGCAGTTCTGAGTCTGGATGGGAGGACCTGGAACTCCCATACATCAGACTGGAAATACAGGAGAAAGAAGAGAGAGAGGAAAAGAGGGATGTAGGGAGTGGGGTGTGGGAGAGGAGAATTACTATGCAGACAAAAGAGCCTCAGGCTTGCATATAATTAACCCTTGCAGCCTAAGAACACCTTGTGACACTGTGAAACACTAAAAAAAACAATACATTCTCTCACTTAACACAATACTGAAAAGTCCTGCTGGGCTGTACTCCTTGTAAATCCCTGTATAGAATATCAGCTGACCAAGCTCTGCATTATCCCCTTCTCACTAGAGCCACACACGCAGATTAGCTGTTTAATCAGCCTATTCGCTTCCATATCCTCCCTCTCCCAAATAGCCTCTGGATCAGCCTATATCCAGTCTGCATTAGAACACTGCACATGCTCATTATCCTAGAACACACACAACCTCTTAAGGCTACGAACGACACGAGGGCCACCACTGAACCCCCCACCTTTCTCCCTAGTTTATCAGTATTCAAATGTTCAGTGCTGACCTGCAAGTAATTCCAGAACATTTGTGCCTGGGTTGCAACTGATTCGAATATTGAGACCATTCACAGACTTCAAAGCAAAAATGACAGAAAGGCGGTTACACAGACAGACAGACCTATTCATTTCCATTCTATTCATTTGAACACCTATAGAAATGAACATGGGAGGTGAATTATGATTTTGCGCTTTGTACCCTGTACATTCTCCAGAGCCGTAGTTCTTACTCTGCTGCAAGCCCAGACGCTGTTATTCACCCCGATTGGCTACAGCTCGGCCTGTTGTCAGCCAATCGGCTGTCTTCTGGCGTCTTTACAGACTGTTGTTCCCTTTCATAAGAGCGGGCAGTTGAGCTGAGCTGACAATAGCGGTTAGGATGTTGCTGAGGTGAGACAGAGCGCTCATTGATAAAAGCTCTCCTGTGACTGAATTGCCTTGGTAACCCCCTCCCCTTCCATCCTTGACAGGCTCTTAATGTGAGTACAGCTCAGTTAGTGCGGATCGTTGTGCTCAGAGACCAGTGTGGGAAGCCACAGACACCACACACTGAGCGAGCACGTGGTGAGGGGGTGGGTGTCATTCAATACGAGCAGCGAAACGGACCAGCCAGTCTATCTTTAAACCAAGAGAGAAAAGACCCAATTCACACTCGAATAAGTTCATTCTGCATCCTGCGAAACGTTAAAAAAACAAAGCAGTCTGAACGGATATCCAGTGCATATGTTTTTACAGTAGTATTCAATATGTTGTGAACAATAGACACTGCATTTGTACAAGAATACTGCAGTAATCCTGTCGCCTCTCGCAATTATCAAGGTGTCTTAAGCAAAGATGACTGACGCTCGTCCTGAGGGGACACCATCTGGGAGTTCGTCCGTCCAAGCGCCCAGCTCGTCTCCCAGGCCGGGCACTTGTGTAATTAGCTGGATAAAAACTCTAATGAACTACATTAAGTGTTTAAACGTGCAAGCAAAAGAGCACAAACCCAGACACATCTGCCACTGCGAAGCCGGAATACAGAGCAGCCACTGAAACAACCCCCAGCCGTCGGAGTCACGTAAAATTCATACAAAAGAGTCATTTGTGCTCAGCATTCGAGTCAGTCTTCATTACTTAAATACTGCTTGTTTTTTATGAAGCGCTTTTGTCTCCGACAATTTTAGACTGATAACAAGGCCAAGAGAGGCTGCAGTGAAAACTGAGGCGACCGCTTCTTATTGCAATTTTCAATTTGCACCATTTAAGATTGAAATTAGAAGCAGGAGAGGAAGAAAGCAACTTAGAAGGGAACAGAGTGTTAATTTGTATTCCTGTATTTTATGTATTATCAACAAATGAAAATGAATTTTAAAGTCTTGGATTTTGACAGTCTTGTGGGCCTATTTTATCTTTATTTTGGTCAGACATTTTGGTTATTTTTCTTATTTTTGGTGGCCAGAATTAGCTAGTTTTAGTGCTTTGTCATCATTAACTGTACCGAATTGTGAATGTCATCTTAGCGCGCAACGCTGAGGCTAAGCATCTCAGCCTGATGCTTTTAGACTGAGGCCGTTTCTCCCGATGCCGTGTTGTTGCTGAGGATGTTCTAAACCATATGCTGTAACACAGGCGTCGTTTCTGATTCACATGGGAGGCGGAAATGCAGAGAAAAAAAACATCTTCAAGAATATCTGGATGCATGCAGACCTTGGTGTCTTTCTATGCTTTGCGGTAAAAATCAATAAATGGATTACATTTTTTTTTGTCTGACAGACATTAAGAATTTACACTCTTATTTTAAATTGCTTCCACAATTTATTTCTTGTTACATATTTTTATGACTTTAATTTTCTCATTAATCTATTATCATAGTCTTATAGATGTTTCAGGGCCCCATGTCACTGCATGTTGTACTTGAATATCTGTGTATGTGTCTAATAAAGAATCTTGATATCTTAACGTTTACAGGTCAACCGCACAGGACTGAGCGCATTGGTTATCAAAAGCAGCGTTAATATTTGTGAAAGAGAAAAACAAATTCATCACAGTTCCAAAACAGCAGGCTAAAATCTGATAAGTCGACTGACAGCTAGATGCTTCTTCGGCACCGGAATGCCTTCTCCTAAATAATTAATGTCCCACAGCATCCATTCGTCAAACGTGAGCATTCGCATACGTCAGAAAGATTCTTCTCTGAAGTCTCCAAGGTCTCTGACTGGATCAAAGGGACTGTCATGTACTAAAACTCATTAAGATTGACAGAAGGTTTGATAGGAATCAGACCTTAATTGGGTGTTAATCCCAAAGAGGCGGTCCAGAGACCCGGAAGGAGTGAGGGATTGATCCCAGGGGAGTGAGGGGAATTGATGGATGTCTTCCATGCACACACTCCAACCCTGCTTTCTGTCTACTCCCATCTTCTTGCTCGTTTTTTTTTTATTTCCCCAGTCCTATCACTCCTTTCCACTAGCCTGGTGCAGGTTCACTTCAGTGTTAGACTCCCTGTACGTTCACTTCCACACGTGATCAACCTTTTCATGCCCTGGTCTAGTGTCGTTTTTTTGCAGTACACCTTCCCTCCGCACTCTCCATTACCACTCTTTTCTAAGCTTCACCACCTTCCACCAACACCCCCAGCCAGTCGTCTCCTTCATCTCGCTCCTCTCTGTCCACCAGTCTGTGTTAATGGGATAAAATATCTCAAGTTTGATGGACAGCGTGGGCTTGAGAGAAAGAGAGAGGCCTAAAATGAAGGTAAAAATTAAGGTTCCTAGCATTATTTCTATAGAATGAAGAAGAAAACTTGACTTCTAATGTATGTTCATTATACCAAATCATTCTGGAGCGTTTCCTATTGGCTCATTCATTAGGTTCCAAGCAGGTTCTTGGGTTGGACTTAATGTTCTGAGAATAATGCCCAGGTTTTGCCCATGTATTTAGTAAACGATGTGGTTTGTAAATATTCTTCAAAATGTATAGTTCACTCCCCAAGTCTATACAATCCACACAGTGAACAGAGGTCATTTACATATATCAGTCTTGAAGGGCCCATATCACGGAAAACCACTTTTAAATACAAGAGCTGCGCGGATATTAGTCAAGTTTCAAAATCTCCCATCCGCTCCCCAAGCCATACAGACCATATCCAGAAACTAAGCTGCAAAACAGTTCATTTTTGTTTTACTTATTACAACACGTTTACATAAATCCATCTATTCAATCTACAATCTCACAAATTCACACTGAAGTTATAAGGAGTGTTTCATGGAGGAGTAAACGGGGAGATATACAGGACTGCCATTCAGAACACAGCTCATATCCATCCATCAGTCTTAAAGACTGCCTACATTATTTCTATAGAATAAATGAGAAAACTGCAAAACCTCACTCACGGACCCCAAAATGGTCATTTTTCAGGAGAAGGATCATTCTTGACTTCTAATGTATATTAATACAAAGTATTTTTATTCCAAATCATTCTGGAGCGTTTCCCATTGGCTGTTAGACAAGATGTTAGACAATAGAAAAATGTTACGTTTGGACCTAAACAAAGGGAACGATGCTGGATATGGGCCCTTTAAAGGCACAGCAACAAAAAACGGCCTGTATAACTGTAAAAAATAAAGAGGGATTGGACAAATAGAAATTAATTACAGAGGTTTTAGTACATGAAACTACACAAATTCCACAAGTGAATGTCAAAACATATATATATATATATATACATACAAGAAAAAATGTTGGGTATTTTTTTTTTTAATCTGCACAATTCTGGCAGTGCAGTGCGAACAAAGAGTGGTTTGTGGAATGATATGGAACCTTGACAGTATATAGAGGTTCTCCACACACACAAATCTCATTTACACAGAACCACCCACTGAAGGGGCCCTCAGGAAACCAAATGGAGCTCCGTTCAGGAGAAACATCCACATTTAGGAGCAAGAAGGGGTGAATTAGAGGCTGAATTAAGTCCATGTACAGGGCTGCTCCTCATTATATGGATGGTAATTCGACACAGTCCTCCTAACAGGTGCAAAATGTTTATGGGCTGGCGGGAAACTCAATCATGCCCATTAATCTCTATTAGAAACGTGAAGAGGTGTCAGAGTGTGGCGAGACCCCGGGTGCCCCCACGCGTGACGGACGTCATATCCGAAATTCCTGGGCCAAAAATGTGACGCAACCTTCGCGATCCCAACGCAGAAACACTCAAGTGAACAAAGTGAATCTGTTTTTGATTACAGCCGAACCTAATTTCTTCAGAGCAGCTACAAATTCAAACAAACGGACGGCGCGAACGTGTTCTGTATCCTGGCATTATCAGGTTAAAGGTGCGTGTAGTTAATTTGCACAAGACGCTGCAGATGCTCCCATTTTAATGAGTACCGGGGCAAATACTTGCGGGGGGTGGGGGAAAAAAATAACTTTCATTTTATTTCACTTCATTTCATATTCATTTAATACTTCAGTGTGCCTCATCGTGGCCTAATGGAGGAACGTAGTCCCACAACAGTGCTCTCGCTCCAAACTAATATTAATTCGAAACAAAAAAAAAAAAAAACAATTACAATTTCTCTCCCTCCCCCAAACTAAAAGAGGAGAGATTCAATTTCATTTCATTTGGTCTCACTCAGAAAGCTCTCAGGCTGCTCCGCGGCGGTGCCAGGGCTTGTCCGACTGTCTTATGAGTAAGAATTGCTCATTAAGGATCCGGGGTGCCATCAATCCGCCTGGACTGTGAGAGATGCCCTTGACTCAAAAAGACAATCATAAACTATCCAGCAGCCCAGGAGCAATCATCACTCCCACCGGGACGGAGTCTACAGGAAAGAGGCTGAGTAAAGAGTGTGTACCTGCTGAACGAGTAACAGCAGCCTCACCTGGTCCAATCTGCCACCACACAGCTACTTGATATTTAACACCCTGGTTCATTCCTATTCACTGGAATAAAAGACAGCAACCGCACAGACGATACTTTATCCACCACCAGCATCCAGTGCCTGTATCCTAACCTGCCAGAGGTTACGCCCCCGAATAAGGTGCAACACTTCACCGAAACACCAACCTTAGGATCAGCAATGTTCTTGGAGTTACATCGAATAACTACACTATTCAGAAACAGCCCCCTAACTTTTCACGTACAACTGATATTTTATTTTTCCACTTAATGCCTTAAATATTCAGAAATAGCCACTTAACTTCTTGGTCCACATGTGTGGCTTTATGTCCTAAAAAAACATATTTTTTTACATGACAAGTGTCCTGCTCCCTTTATTGTTGTCACTGTGCCTTCAAGACACCTTTCAAGACTCAAGTCATTTATAAAGCAGTCCATGCCAAAACACTCCTTGTAACTTCAAAAGAAATCAATAGAGCTGGATTTGTGATAACTTTGTGATGTCAGAAATCCAGAAAAATCTAAACAGCCTGTTTGTTGCAGCACAGTTTGCATATATGGACTGGAACATGAACATATTACATTGTAAAATTGTTTACATTTTACATCTAATGCACAATGCGGGCCCATGAATGACCATGTTGGCCGTATAACGCTGGAAAGTCACAGTACTTAACTCTAATATGACAACTAACGCATCTAGCCTAACAGTGATTTCAAGTATTATTTGTTTTCTGTTTTACTACACTAAGAAATACTAAAAATGAAAATGAGGATGCAGAAAATGAGGATGCAAGAAAAGAAATATTCAGTAATAACAGCTGCAATACTAAGAACAAACACAATAACATGCAAATAAAATGTCATAAGGCCTAAAATTGTAAAGAAAAATGATATTAGACCTTGTGACAATGAAAACAAATGGCATATTATTACTATTAGATATTGTCTAATTGCCTAAAAGTGTAAAGAAAAATAAAATTAATCCTTCTGACAATGAAAAATGTTTTTACTATTACTAATATTACTATCGGAGCTGCTGTTATAACCTACTACTACTACTTTATTGCATTATAACTTTATGAATATGAAGTCTAAATAAACCAAGAAAAACTCGCAGAAAATGCTCAATATGAAATACATGATATTACTGTATATTCACAAACACTGGGGTATAAATACTATAGATACATAACTTAGAGTTCAGTTTATTACTAGTAACACAAACTTTGGTTAGGAGTGTTACTGTTGTCATAGAGAGCAGTAGTAGATCAGAAATATTGACATTGATATTTCACATGGTAAGTCTACTGCCATAATAATAATAATAATAATAATAATACTAATAATAAAATATTGCACATCATGACATTGTTATTTTTATTATTATTATTATTATTTGGTGCAACAGTCTGACCATGTGAAATATAACTACTTACGTCAATATTACTGATCTACTACTGATCTCTATTACGTACAATAACATAATAATAAGATTAAGAAATAATTTAGCACCCAATAAGAAAGCTGCACATGATAAGACTATTGCTTACAATAATAATAAGATATTGCACATTAATGATTTGGCGTCCATTGTTATTATTATTCTTGTTATTATTAGCAGCAGCATTAGTGTTATTATATCTTCTGTAGGTGTATAAAAACACATGTAATGTGTGATTACTGTTGTTATCGCTGGGACAGTCAGCAGAGAGCTGGTTTATTTATACAGGACTGAAGAATCTGATTGGAACGCCGCGTCCTGCTCGCGCGCTGCTCTGATTGATCCGGTTGTCAGGGCGACTGCTAACGTGCCGCGCGCCTTTGAACTGTAAGTAGGCCGCGGGAACGCGCGTGCTCCCGTACAGTGAGAACCAATGTCTGCACTCGTTTACTAATATTTAGGGCAAAAAAATAAAGTAAAATATAAATGAAAGGCTTACATTTTAATGCGAGCCAGGCTGCAGATGTGGGCAGAGCTCAAACACAACAACAACAACAACAAAACAACATACCTGTACTCCAGTCCGACACAGAGCAACTGACCATCATTCACACGCTAATCAATACAACAATCCAAACATTTAAGAGCACTTACATATTAAAAAAGACCCACATTAGACATGCAACAATTTAAATTTAGAGCACAAACACGTAATAAATAAAAATAACCTGTGCAATCTTCAGTCACTCACACGCAATAAAACAATGCACACCTGCCCTCATACAGCATGCCTTATATTCAGAGCGCATAAAACCTAAACGCTATTAGCTATGGTGCAACCAGGCTGCAGATGTGAGCAGACACTTTAACAACAAAACAACAATAACAACAACACAACAGCACTCCGGTCCAGGAATGTTAATGTCCTGATGTGTTAGAGCAACTAACCATCAATCACACACTAATCAACACAACAAAGCAAACATTTAACAGCGTTTAAATATAAAAAAGGACCCACGTTAGACATCCAGCGTGTCTTCTTAAATATTTAGTGAACAAAAAACATAAACCTGTGCAGTCATCATTCACTCTCAGTACAACAATGCAAACATTTAATCTCACCTGCCCTAATTCAGCATGTCTAATGTGGCTCGGTTTATATTTAGAGCACAAAATAATGAATAAAAATAACATGTGCACTGGAAGAGCATATCTTATCTCTGCTTTAATCACCTGTCCAGGTGATCCAGTGGCGAAAGTGCTGAGAGCACACACAAAGCAGAAGCTGTTGCACTGCAGTCAACGTGTGTTAATGCGTGCTAAAAGCTAACAAGGCAACAACGGCATGGTACAAACAAACGTGCTCAACAACTGGGCCACATGGAACGAGGGCTTCTCGGGGAGGCTTCCAGCATTTTTTGAGCAATGTCTGTTTATTCTTTTATCCCTGTTTCCCCCCCAAGACAATGGGCTGTGTGGCCAGACGTGAGGCCCCACAGCATTAGCCACGCTGGGATACAGTAGCAAGCAGTCGAGTATTGCAAATTGCAAAAAAAAAAAAAAACTCCCCCCTCCTTCTCACCACACACATATACACACACACACACTCCACACTCCTTCACACTGCTGTAGTCTAATTGGCCGCCTGCAAAAATAAAACAGTGCTTTGTCAACACACGCACACAACAGCGTGTCATAAATCAGCCCACACGGCCACAGGAGGTGCACGAGAATTCACGTGCACGCATATGCACGCACGCACGCACGCACAGAAACGAGACGTGCATTTTTGTGCATTCTTTTTTCTCTCTCTGTCTCTGATAATACGCTACTGAGCTAGCAGTAGCGGAGTCCCATCCCCCTCTTTCCAGCCCCCTCTCTCCCTCTTTTCTCTCTCCAGTCTCAGTCTCAGTCCCAGTCTACCTCCAGTATCACGCATTAACTCTCAATCGCATTCCTTGCATTTTCCAAGACACCCCTCCCTCCTATCCTCCTCCTCCTCCTCCTCAACACCAACACTACAACTCCTCCACCTCCTCCTCTTCATCCTCCTCCACCTCCACCACCTCCTCCTCTCAGTAATGACAATAAACCTGGACCCCCATAATCAGTGGCGAGTGGATTGCAGGGCTGCATGCATTTGCACTCATAGGCACCGGAGCATTGTTGCAGCCTCCCCCCTCTCCCTTTTCCTCCTTGCACGAGATGTTATAATAAAATGACAAAAGAAATAGACAAAATAATGATAAATATGACTAATAAAAAAGTGTCCGCCCATTACCTTGCTTTTGCTGATCTCTCGTAACTCCATCCCGTTCCTGCGCCCAGATCACCAAATCCTGTGCCAGGATAATTCCTATCCATTAAAGAAAAAGAACGAGGGATGAAGATGGAGAGATAGACAAGGGAGGGGGGAGGAGGTGGTGGAGGTGGTGGAGGTGGAGGTGGAGGAGAGGAGGAGGAGGAGGAGGAGGAGAGGGGAGGAGAGGGGAGGGAGGTTGTTTCTTAAATTCTAATGCACCGTCTCTCTCTCACTCCCTCTCTCTCTCACTCTCTCTCTCTCCCTCTCTCTCTCTCTCTCTCTCTCTCTCTCACACACACACACACACACACACACTCTCCCCTTGTCCGTTCCTCAACGCTCCGCACGTCTGTTTATCTCTCCCGTTTCACATGCAAGTCCTCAAGAATGGGAGCAGCTCTGGAGGGGGGGTGAGAGAGAGTGAGTGAGTGAGTGAGAGAGAGAGAGAGAGAGAGGAATGGAGGGAGGAGGAGAAGGAGGAGGAGGGGGAGATGAAGGATACGGAGAAGGGAGGAGGAGGCAGAGGAGAGGGGGGTTTACATGGGTAGGGAAAGAGGAGGGGAGGAGGTGGAGGGAATACGCGTGCGGT
>JBBJLR010000029.1:5056362-5071901 GCA_037577145.1 Brachypetersius gabonensis
CAGATGATTCCAGATGATCAGGCAGTGATCAGTATACTGGTGGTGCTGAATGCTGAGTGGGCGGAGCTCCTTTATCTTGGCTCCTTGTCTCTTCAGGCACTTTGCCAGTAAAACATTTGTTCCTGTTTCTTTTATTTAATCTACTCAATACACCAAAGACAAGACAGGTTGAAAGGCAGAAAACAGTACTTTAGCTTCAACACGGTGCTTCAAAGCAAACTATATAAGTGAGAGGTGCCTAGACTTTTGCACACTACTGTATACCTGAACATATTCGAATTAGTGTTCAGCTCACGGCCCACAATATGAACATCTACAAAGTCTCAGGTACAATCTGAGGAGCTGCCAGACGAACATATGCACTTTGAATAGGAAAAAGAGACCCAAACAAAACTCGATCAGAACCAGAACCAGAACCAGCACAGAACCAAGTGAAGCAGTCAGAAGATCAGCCGGAATGTTTCAGTACACAGACAGCAGTTCTGTATACCGCGGCACATGATGTGAATAAAAATGCAACCACTCATTATTGCAGTAAGAGGGACTACTAGCCTATATCTTTTTGTTAATCAAAGCTCAGAACTCTACATTTGGTGCATGAAACTGTCATTGTATCACGTTACAATATAATATTCTTGAATTATCAACCATCTTATCTCCCATCTTCTAGATATTACACCAATAATTTATCTTACGTGAGAGTTTAATGGCAGACGCTTATGAGAACATCTGTACATCCGCAAAGGAACGATTTGGCCTTCATATAGAGGCGATGAGTAATCTCTCGTATGATTAATCGTTTTCAAGGCTCAGAAAGTACTAGAACCAATCACTGTATCAGGATTTTCATATGCAAGTTAAAAGACTTGGAATAAATGCACTGTAGGCTAATCAGAAAAAGATTATTCTGCTGATCCCAGAGGAAATTACTTATGTTTCAGACACACACAAAGACAAGAATATAAAATATAATAGACAAAATACAACTCTCGAGAACACAATCGAAGAAATACTTTGTACTGAATACACTATTGTATGTATGCAAAACACTGTGGTCAGTAAGAGATGTAGATATAAATACTGTACTTAAATAAATAAAATGACTACCTGCTGGCTCTCATCAAGTAATAACAGCATGTCAACACTGCTAAGTGTTAAACGCCTGTGAAACAAATTCCCAGTGATACCACTGCTTAGCAGCCGTGGGAACCCAGCCATTCGTTGGAGCTTCTGAAGACCACACAGTCTGATCCCAAGCAGCTTACTGATAACAATGACTGTATTATTGTGCTGCAGCCTCACTATTATCAGATATATGTATGCCCAGTTGAATGTGAATCTTCAGACATTTAGAGAGAAAATTTAGGATGTTTTTGTTCTGAGAGCCACAGCTTGGTTCAAATTCTTTTTAACGTCTGCTGATGCAAGAGTTTCCAAATATTTCTAATAAACAAGACTACTTTTTAAATAAGCACGAACTCCCATTGCTTCACTGAATTGCAACAGAGGAAGAGTCATAAAGGACCTCAATTGGCTGCTGATCCTTCCTAGGCTTTATGTTAATTGGGCATTTCTTCTTCTAGATGCCTCTGGACACAGGCCAAACCAATAAAAAGTCATTTGGTATGAAATGTCAAGCTGAATTTCATTCTAACGCCCCAAAGATCAGTCAGAACATTTACTCAAACTGCTCTAAAAGAATGAGGCCAGAAATTAGAGACTTTTGCAGGAAAAAATATAATAAAGTCTCAGGAAACCACCAGAGTTATCTACATTATGGAGGAAGTAACAATGCAAAAAGACTGAGAATGGGAGTCGTTCAATGAAGAGCTTCTATTTCACTGAATTAACTCTCAGAAACCAGCACACCGTCTTCTACAAAAGTACGTCTTTATCTGGAGCTTCTGCAGGTTTTGGCATCAAGTTTAAAAATGGCATGAATTTTTAAAGAAGATTTTAAGAAGTCAAAATACCTAAATAAGTACTTTGTTTGATGGAGCTATAAGTAATAATGGGCTTTCATAAGGATAGAGGTCTTTAAATGTAAAGCAAACACTTTGCTCAAATAAAGCTAGTATTTACTGCATTCATGTAATCTGTATGTATTGTAATATTAGTGTTTTAACACTAACAGTAAACAGTTTTTAAGTATAATATTCTCTGGTGTCTAAGACTTTTGCACAGTACTGCACTTAACATAGTACTAAGGAGGAACAGCCAGTGATTATAATGATAGTGACAACATTATTTATGTTTCAAGTCATCAAACATCCCCTAACAATCCCTCGTTGATCCACTGGTTTTGAGACAATGTACATATTTCACAGAGGCACAGAATCCAATGTTTATAAAGCTAAATCTGAATCACAATATTGCATTAAGATACAGATTTAGACCTGGACTTAGGAAAACGCACAAATGACCTTTAGATAAACCAATAGGAACGCACGAATATAAAAACTGTGGCCAAATGCAGTTATCCAAATATCTTCATTACAGAGCATTACAGACATATGTGTAGTACTGGGGGTCCTCGGTAGAGCTGTAATCAGCCTTAAAAGTTAGGCCCAAGCTCGACAAATTTCGGCCCGAGCCCGACAAGTACATTTTGATTGACAGCTTTTTAAGAGCCCGAACCCGTTTACAGCCCGACATTATTCAAATGTGCACACAGTTCACGTGCCTTTCGTCAAGAATGAGTCCTTGATAAATTTTTTAAACATCATTTATTCATGACTAACGCAGGCTATAGGCCACTTGGAAGTTGGAACAAATAAATAAAATAAGTCCTCTGTTAACATCGTTAACATCTCAGCACTCTTAATAGGCCTAGCCATTCACTTAGCCTACAAATGGGCCAACGCGCCGACAAATTAAATTAAGATAATTTCTAAATTAAGATGGGTATTTGGCAATAACGAAATTAAGATAAAGGCTCCGCGGGTTTTGCCTCGCCACTTCTCTCCGCAATCCGGCCTCAACGCGACAGTGAACAGCAGCTGAAATTTATTAAAAGAATGCCAACATTAGCATTACATACTCTGTCTACATCATGCATTTAAGACTCAATATATTTTATAATATTTTATTTTACTCACCAAGATTAGGCTACATGTTTTTGTGGAGGAAAATGATTGAATCGACGAATTCCCTGTCGTTTTGCTGTCGTACTTTAACAGAATGTGACATCTTTTGCATTTCACATAACCCACTGGCTCATTATTTTCATTATGCACATGGTCAAAACTTTTCCACACCTCAGACTTTGCTTTCGTTGCCGGAGCAACCAAAACGTAGTCGCCAGAGGCTAGTCTCCGTTTCACCTCCTCAGCATCCATTTTCGCACCTTTCTCGCACTAATCGAAACGCATCACCTGACCACTCATTTACTGCGCCGGCCCGAGTAAAATGATAGAAATCAAACCCGAACCAAAACCGGACCCGTCGGGTTCAGGCAGAGATCTTCAGCTCTAGTCCTCGGGTTACGACACAGTTCCATTCGTACGACATTGCTGTGATGCAAATTTTGGTTTACGTCGAAACACATCCCAGCCTCAGTAACTTACCGACCCCAACACAGTAAAATCCTAACAGAAGAACACAACTAAGAAAAAGGAAATCTAGTCGTCCGTAAGTACAGCTCTAACACTGTAAGCCAAAACACTCACGTCTCAATTTTTATTGCGTTTTTATGAGTGAGCGTGATAAACTCGAAACGTCGTATGTCGAGACCCAAGGACCCCATGTATTATAGAGACATAATATTAAATAAAACCTATTTAGAAAGCATTTTTTTAGAGAAAGATGTCACTCAGCACTGATCAATGAAATTCCATTTAAACTGTAAAATGCAGAATAAAGTTAAAGGAAGGTATACGCACTAATTACTATTAATGATGCAACCAAATATCATTTTGAAATAGCAGCAAAATCTAAACACATACAATGCTGATAATGCACTCATTACAAGTTATCTACAAACCCTGATATGAATCAGATATCATGCATCCTTATAACAAAAGCCATATAAACATTCCTACACTGATGAACCAGTTAAAACACAACCTTGTCTGAACAAGACCGTTTACAACACACTATCCTGTAAGGAGAATCTTTTCTACAGTGCCAGAACAAGACTGTTAGCTTTGCACACACTTAAAGCACTTGAGCACCAAGCAAACATTCATTAAGTTCACCTGAGTCTGCCTCACCAGCTGTCGCAGATCAAACGCTAATCGGAGTGAGCTTATTCTCCCTCATGGCAAGAATATAAACCTGCACTGAGCTCGACTGGTCTATAAGATAGGAGCTATTTTACTGCTTTAAAAAAAGAATTTAAAAAATAAAAAAAAATCTTATTGGATAATCCAACAGAGTGAATGTAAAAGCAAAGTGAATGTATATAAGTGCTCTAGGGATGGGAATCAGCAGCAATACAATCATTATTATCCTTACAATATACTACATACGTACACGCACAAATGTATGGTTATTTGTGTGGATATCTATATGAATGATATAGGACATAATATTAAGATACCTAGGTCCCTCATTTGATTGTATAAATATCCTGATTAGATCCTATGATTATTTTGCTGATGCCGTTTGGCCTCTTTGCCTATAAAATGAGCAGATGATGCAGCGATACTCCTCACCGTATCTGAACTGATAGGAATCTTATTTAAACTTGTGTCCAGCGTTAACGGTTAGTTGTTAGGAAAAAGGTTAAAGAGGGCATATTATGCAAAACTCACTTTAGTTATAACAGGTCTATGGGCTACAAAACATGTTCATGAAGTTCTTTGCACAAAATCACTCTCACATAAAGAGATTCACCAGCTTTATTACTGACAGTTTCAGTCCCTTTTAGTGTCAGTTTCACATTCTTCTCTACTGTGTCATCTGCCATTTATCTTACTGCTAAGCAAAGTAAAAAAACAATAATTACCTCCTACTAGATGGGATGCTGTGATGCTAATGTGTGACCAATTCAGGGACTGCAATGTTTCTCTACCTCAAATTTAAACATCACAGTACTGCAGAAAGTCACATATGTAAAGGAAGCCAGTTTTTATCAGCAGTGAGTTTCTTTCCTCCAGTAAAGAAAATGAGTTAAAAATAAATGCAACCAAACAAGGAAGCTGTATAATTTGAAAGCTGAATAACCACCACATGTTTGGCTCCAGATTTCTGTCTTCGGTCATCTATGTAATCTAATGAAGTAAAAAGAGCCAAACCAGGTACTTTACGAAAGCTAAACATAACACTGGGCAGAGGTTAGGTGAACACTTTGTTGTACATAAAACACATTTACTGTAATGTCATTTGTTGTAATAACAGTGTTTTAACACTTACTTAACACTACTGCACAGTATTAAACAGCTTTTAAATGATCATTTTCTCAGGTGTCTAAGAATTGTGGACAGTACTGTGCGCTTGCACTACATAACTGAATTCCCCTCCATGGCTTTCCAGCTCATTTTTCTCCAATTCGGTTCATTTGAGTGAAGCCAGAAAAGCTGAGCTGGGTCAGGCTCACAGGAAACAGTGGTGCTGAAACAATTACTTCACAGGAAGCGTTCCCCAAAACGTGATGGCATCGCCACATTCTTTAGTAACAGTGACAAAAACAGGCGAAGGGGGAGCTGTTCAGACAGACATGAGCAAACTGAGTCTCTGGAGAAAATGTATGGCTCGGTACGAAGTTCATACAAAACAGGCCATGTCCAAGTCTCCCTCTATAAATCCTTTGCGATGCAATTCAAAGCTCTGAAAGGACACCTGGCTCAGGCTTGCACTCTCTGCAGCTCCACACGACTCCCAGGGTTTCTGTTCCCCCTCAGAGCTGGAAAAGAGCAGAGCACTGCCTGGTACAAGTGGGAGGAAAATCAGCGGGAGATAATTAGGGCTCATGGTGGGTTTACATGGCACTGCGTGTCACTGGAGCAGTTTGTGTGGAAGCATTAAGCCTTAGAACAAGTCAAATCTTCTTTCAACAAATATAAACGGTGTAAAATAGTCTAGAACTGGTGTTATCCCCTTAGAACACAGTGTGTGTCATTAAACTCTGATTTCAGTAAATATAACTGGTATAAATTAGTCTAAAACTGGAGTTTGGTCTCCTACACACTCAGTTTGCTGCTCTTTCTCTTTCTCAGCCGCTCTCCAAAGCCCCTCCCTCTGCAGGTTTTCCCCACCCACTTGTGGGCGGAGACTATCCTGAAAGTTTGTCTGCATTCAAAGATCTTGTGAATTTTCTGTTTGTTTTTGTTCTTAAAACCCCAGTAGCCGTTATTATTAGATTATTTTTTAAATAACATATTTGTGACACAGGAACACATGACGTCCTATACCTTGAGCATCAACACAAACCAGGGGAACTTCTATATAAGAAGATTATTTGCCTTATGATGACAATTTAACATTTGCAGTGTGGCCTCCTGTGCTCCAGGGGTTAAAATACTACCCCAATAAAAGATACACAGCCATTCCAACAATGCACAGCAGAAACCTGAACAGATGAAAGAGCAGAAACAGGAGCAGTTTCACCTTCAAAAAGGGTGTGGGGGGGTGGGGGGTGGGGGAGACATCACACTTACAATCTGTTTCTCGGTGTACTTGTTGGAGCTGAGCAGATTGACTGCCTCCATGTGGCCGAAGTCGATGTCGTGGCCCAGGAGGAAGATGAAGAGCAGTTTGCACACATACTTCTTCTTACTGTAGCCATCCAGAGCCTTGTCTCCTTTAAACTTTGAGCGAATGTTGGCCAGTTCTTTGTTGATGCGCTTGATCTCCGCCTCCTTACTTTTGCCTGAGAAGAGAAAAAGAGCTCATTCTCAGCAACGTATTAAAAGAATAGACAACCCTTTATTAGTCTCACAGCTGGGAAATCTGGATTGTTTCAGACAAGTGGACAGAACAAGAGTAGAAACTAGAGGCAACATAAACAAAAGCCATCGAAACTATACAATATAAAAAGAACTCAAACAAATTATGTAATATATATGTTTGAGTGAATATATATGTTTGAATGTGAATTAATCAGTCGTTTGAGTGTTTACAGACAACATATGCATATAGTATCATCAGGAATACAACATTTAAACTAAAAACATCTTGGTTTTATTCCTCTAGAATACTTTGATCATAACACTGAATATAGGATACTAATATTCTATTATATAGAATATTATGTATATTATGTAAATATATATTATGTATAAAAAATTAAGAACTAGTCTTGAAACCTGGATATTGTCATATACGGTTAAAAATTACATGTGGCAAAATCATTTAAATCAAAGAGAAATTTGGATAGGCTAAACTACGGTGATACAAATATACAGAAAAAGAATATCCCAACTAAACAATTAATACAAACAAAAGCAAGATCTGTACAGCGTCCAAAATATCTGTGCGGTAAAGTCCAGTGTGTTGGTTTGCTGACTGAGATATAGACCCAAATCCTCAGACCTGCGGTGCAAAGGTATTGGGTTATGTCAACAGAGTCCAATAGCAACAGTCATGTGCAAGAATTATAGACCTGAAAGGCAAACATTCAACATGAAACATGCATATAAGAATGAATGACTGACAGATTTAGCTTAATTACTAACGTCAGACCAAGGCTGCATATGGATTAACATTCAGTCTGCTAGATTCACTTCTAACCGACAGCAATATGAGCCGATACTGTGCACGTCATAAACAGTCCTGATTACCTGAAAGCATAATTACAAATTAATTATTGACACAGACACTGTGATGAGACCACAAGTGTGCAGGGATGAGCAACCGCTCATACTGGGATTCCTAGGAAGGAAACAACAGCACAAATGTTTTGGGGGTTTAGGAGTAAAGCCAAGGGACGGATTATCCCATAATGTCTGCAGTTTATTGTGCATATGGGAAACACTGCATTAAAAATAGCATAAGACTGGAAAATGAACCACTGGTTTAAACTGTTTAAAACATTTTGAATTATGTTTTCAATTGTGTCAGCCGTCTTTGTGGCCGAGTGGTTCACAGTTCGTTGTGTAAAAGGGTTTAAAATAGATAAATAAATAAATTGCTGGTTCTATTCAATCAGAGAGTAAAATTGTAGGCCCAGTGGGATCAACCTTTGGAGCTGACAACTATGGCTTCAAATCCAATCAGGGACAATTTGTGGTGGTTGGTTAGAGTAGTGCAGAGGTCCCCAAGCACCGAGCCGTGGACAGGAGTCATTTTTTTACCGGGTCACGCAGATAGACAAAATAAAAAATATTTTATTGATTATCAGAGTCTGAAATTCTCTGATAATTTTTATTTAAAAAAAAAAAGCTCGTCTCGGTCACATGGTACTGTACAAAAATTTTGCACATAAGCTAGTAAAATAGTAAAAAATGTGTTTGGGGAGCTTTTTTTTTTTTACGCACTTTGTTTTTAGTTGTATCTGTACTAGTTTTACATGAAACTGGACTGTGATGTAAAAAAAGTTGGGGATTGCTGTTTTTAGTGGATAACATCGTGGGGTTCGATTCCTACACCTATTAGAGTCCTTGGGCAAGACTCCTAATTCGCCTACACTTGTGATGCACAACTATAAGTCGATTTAAAAGCATTTTCTAAATGCTGTCAATGGAACTCATCAAAAACTACACCAACCACTGTGTGAAAACACTGCCACACAAATGCACCGTTAAAGTGCATCAACAGCACACGGCTGCAAAAAATCCTATTCTGCTCGAACACAGACAAAAAAACAGGCCGGCTGCTCCATATGGCTGCCTTAAGACTTTTTCTGTGAAATTTCAGCATCAAAGAAGAAGATGAATCCACACAATCTATTTTCAAGCTTTGATTTTGGGTCCATCTCTCAAACCCATGGCACTTTTTTTATGAATCCCAATACACACATTAAATCTACAGTATATTTAGGACTGTAAACATACTATGACTCATTCTCTCAAGTCAGCTGCAGGGTGTTTTGTTCCTCTGTGAGATTTCATGGCCAGTTTACATTGCATGATTCTCTGCTGTTCCCAGATGAAAGACGATAATCGCGAAACAGTCGGGTGTCGTCATAGCAACCAAAGAACGTTTGTGATTCTTTTCGGACAATGTCAGAAATTTAGGACAACATTTATCAGTAACATCCATGCCACACAATCATTGTGGCCTGGTGGTTAGGGAGTTACCCCTGCAATCAGAAGGTTGTGGGTTCGATTCCCAGGGCATCCCAGCGCGTACCCACACCCTGCTCCCCAAAAAAAAAGACAGAATGGTCACGTTCACATCATTCACACCTTCGCGCACACCATCATACATCTACACATACATTGGTACCAACGTTTATATCTTTATTCCTCTTGTTGCACTGAGCATGTTTGCGACAAAAGAATTTCCATCGGGATAAATAAAGTTCTTTCTTATTTTATCTTATCTTATGAGATCTGTGTCTCACAGTGTGATCTGTAATGGTGGCTGAAACCAGTCTGTGGAAGGTTTAACAGTAGAGTCTCTATTCCAATGCTGCTTCTCCGGGAGTAAACCGACAGCAGATGACAGATGCACCGACTGAGCGCCGCGCTCATCTGAGTGCCAGAAACAGATTCTGTAAGGCCGCAAATGGCTGCTGTGCTTTTCCTGAGATTTACTGCTCCTCCATTTCTCCAGTGAAGGCGCCTTATGTTGGTACCTTAGTAATAGGAACCCAGATAAAAATCTTTAATTGGTTCAAACCAGCTCATGCTATTTTTTTTTTTTTTTTTTTTTTTAAATGAAGCTAAAATGAAACTCCATACAAAACCAAAAAGGTCAGTGTGGTCTGAAACACAATCTTGCAGCCAAGTTATGATTTAACTCTTCCTTCTACTGTAAATCTACCTTCAGTGCACTTGATTTTGGATTTATTTTAACTTTATATTTAGTATTGTTATTGTCTGTGTCTCTGTGCCGTTGAACATCCTGAGAGGATTCTGATTGTTTTTCCCAATAGATGATTATTTTAAGAGTAATTGTGATTCACTTTTTATAAACGAACTGTCTGAAAAGATGTATAGAACGCTATGAGGTAAACGCAAACCTGCTGCTCCGCGTTTTGTCACTTTGCAGCCTCCATAGAGGTGAGGTCACAATGCTCGCTCTGAGACTCTTTCTCATATTTACAGTCTAGATGACCCTCCCACACATTTTAGTGCAAGAATTTAGCCGAAATTCAACACGGGCTTAAACATAAAGCGTGGCCTTTTTTGGCAACAAAAAGATTAACAATAAAAAGAAAACCTGAGAAGAACAGTAGCGCGATTGCTGACGAAATCACACTAATGCTCAGTGAAAGCTCCCTGCTCTGCTCTGCAGTCGTGCTACTGCTGTGTGGAGCTCAAATCCACATGAACACACACAGCGCTCTCCGTTAGGAACAACCACATCCTGCCCTGTCCGCTCTGCGGCGTGACGCCACACCTCTCTCCCGGTGCACGAGTGCATTCAGAGGACAAATGAGCCCGTATGACTGTAGGGCAAGAGAGAAAGCGCTCACTGCAATAGAGAACAGATACGGGAGAGGATGTTCTAATGTGGAAACACTGAGCAGGTATTGGCTGTTTTTCATACACACATCTGACCATGCACACATTTATAATTCGTATTGCAGAGAAAAGTGACATGCATGTGTTATAAATGAAGCAAAACAAAAATAAACACTAACATTGCAGCCCAGCAGCACCTAAATATTCTGCTCTGTAATACAAAATATGCATCATCCATTTTAATCAATTGATCTAATATCACGCATCCTTAGTATATAACAATTAATCTAATTCATATGCAAATCTTTAACCACAACCTTACCAAAAAGCAATTAAAAAACAGCCCTTATGCTAACATATGCAGAAACTAAAGGTTTAAGGACATAAAGAAATTGGTCACACTAAACCAACAACACAAAGGCCATTTAAAGGATCTACACATATAAAAAAAAATGTCAATTGGGCCCTCTGTCTTTCCCACACAAAAGTTATCTGCCCTTAAGCATGCGTGATATGACGTACGGGTAGACACCTGTATACTTTAAATACAATAAATCAAAGTGTGATTCTCTGGAGTTTATTAACCAGCAGGCAGACATATCCGTGATAACAGGTCACAACCACAGAAAGCAGGGATGCAGCTCATTCTTCAGCGCTGAGCCCCATGGGCAGTGTCTGATAAAGGGTTTATCTTAAACAGTTGAACCGGCTCCTTTTGGTGAAGAAAGATACCAGCCGCCAGATACGAGCTCCCCTTGTGAAGTTCATGCTGCGTTTGTCTGCTTCTGTTTCTGGAACAGAAACCCCTCTTTTCCCAGTAGCAGCCTTACAAGCCACTGCAAAGCGGTGTGAGACCGTTCCACACTGAGGCAGGCAGGCCTTTCATACATTATACGGACAAAAGTATTGGGACGCCTGACCATTACACCAACAGAGAATTTAGTAATATTGCATTTAAATTTCCAGACTTCTATATGGAGTTGGTCCCCCTTTGCAGCTATAATAGTTTCCACTCTGATCGGAAAGCTTTTCTCAAGATTTTGGAGTATCTGTGGGAATTTGTGCCCGTTCATTCTGTAGAGCATTTATGAGGTCAGACACTGATGTTGGATGAGAAGGTCTGGCTTGCAGTCTCTGTTCTAGTTCATCCCAAAGGTGTTGAGGTCAGGGCGGGCCAGCCAAGTTCGTCCATACCGAACTCATCCAACAATATCTTTATGGACCTGGGGCATCACGGTCATGCTAAAACAGAAGAAGTTATTCCCAAACTGTGTGCACAACGTTGGAAGCATGGTGTTTCTAAAATGTATTGGTCTGCAGAAGACTGTCCTACACGGAAAGTAACGGGCCCAAGCCCCGAAAAACAGGTATGTCCCAATACTTTTGTCCGTGTGGTGTGTATCTCACTTCTCGTCGCCTCCACATCAAGCCTTCAGAGAGAGAGCTTTAACCTGAAACCTGACCATCTTTTGTACAAACACGTTCAACTTCCCGGGAATAAGAGCGCAAGTGTGTGTGTGTGTGTGTGTGTGTGTGTGTGTGTGTGTGTGTGTGTGTGAGGATCATGTGCCTCAATAACAACTGAAAGGACACTTACAGTTCCTTATGTCCGAGATGAACACGGCTAATCCTCGCATTCCGTCTCCTTTCGACACGGCCGGCATCTTTGCAGGATCTCTTCTTCTCTCTGACACTAAAAAGGACTTTGAAGGCTCGTTTTCGGAGGAGACACCTTTAGCAGCCTAGCAGACACGGAGCTAACGGAAAGAGCTAGCCTTATCCAGCCTGGATGAGGAGGGGTGTTTTAGAGGGTTAAACGACTTGCTATCGAGTCCGACACCTTAAATACAGAGGCCGATAACCCACAGTGGACCGAACCTGGCCAGGGTGGAGCTCCCCAGGCCGTCCGAATGCGTGTTTTTGTTTGTTTATTTGAGCTAAGACCGTTTTGTGTTCAAATTCATTCAAACCCAACGGCCCAAATGACGACGAGACTCATTTGGCCAATATCTGCAAAAATGACCCCGGACAGCTAATTTAAACAGCACGACCGACGAGTAGAGAGCCTCAAAAACATAAAGAAGCAGCTGGGAGATGGAATAAAGAATTAAAAAATAAGACAAAAACGGTCCTTCTGCTCTCTGTGAGTCACGGCTCGGAGCGAGCTAGCCGAGCAGCTAGCTGGCAAGCTAGCACCACCAGACGACCGAACACATCACCCAGGGGGCTCGGCACCAAACGCGTCCCTCAGCACGCCGGTTTAACTTTCGAAGGGTGAAGAAATGAAAAATCTCCGATCTGAAACCGTGTTCGAGGTCGCGGGTTTCGTGCCTGGTCGGTGTTCACGGACGAGGCTCGTGACAGAACGGACGAACAGTCCGACTCTCGAAGGAATCGACTCCTTTGAGCCGGCTCTTCTTCAAAGCGCTTTTTTAAATTCAAGTCAAATAGGTTCAATGCCGTTTCAAGCCATACAGACTATAATGAACAAAAATATTGAAACAAACCTGCTTTTCAGGGTTTGGGAACTAGGCTTTGGGGACTTCACTTTACTTTTAGTCACGGAAAACTAAGACATTGTGCTATACACACTAATTGACAAAAGAATAGGGACACCACTGTTTTTCAGGGTTTGGGGTCTAGGCCCCTTACTTCCACAGAAGGATATACCAAGACATTGCCCCATACATACTATAATGAACAAATGTATTGTTACAGGCCTTTTTTTTCAGGGTTTGGGCTAGGGCCCTTTATTTTCAGTGAAGGACACTTCAGCACACCATCTTTTCTATTCCAGCATGACTGTGCCCCAGTGCACAAGCCCCTTATAATCATGCATGAACACACCACGCCACAGCACAACACACAGTATGAATGGTGCGAAATACTTTACCTCAGTGCTGCCACTGGCAGTCCTGGGATTTGAACCAAAACATTTTAATCACATGAGCTACTCCCTAACCACCAGACCACCATCTGGCCGCAGGTCCATAAAGACATGTTTGAGCCCTGACCTCAACTCCATCCAACACCTTTGAGATGAACTGGAACGGAGACCTGCAGGACCTCATAAATGCTACAGAATGAATGGGCTCTAATTCCCACAGAAACTCTAAAATCTAGTGGAAAGTCTTCCAAAAAGATTGGAAGCTGTTGTAGCTGCAAAGGGGGACTATCTTCATATTAAAGCCGTATTTCAAGTCCCAAGCTCAAACGTCCCAATACTTATGTCCACATAGAGTAGGTTAATTGTCATTTCAGCCATGTGCACACAGTAAACAGTGAAACCATATAAAATTCCTCCAGGACCATGGAGCAACACAAGAACACAAAACAAAACACACTGTCAGTCAAAAGGTTTAGCACACCTCACGTTTTCACCGCTTATCCACTTATTTTATAAACGGCAGATTTTTATTCTTGTTATACTATGGAAAGTCGTTGAGTGAGCAACTAGGAGTAAAAATATGCCAAATAAAAGAAGATTCCTTTCTAAGATGTGAGAATCTGTAACAGTGCAGGTCTGACTCCTATTAAGTGGTTGTTGGTGATTCAGAGTCAAATTCTAGACTGTCCTTTAACTTTAAATGCAATGCGAGTCAGTGTGTATTTGTGCTGTGTTAGGAGAAGGAAGAAGTTAAAGTCAAGGGTGTGTTTGTATGGGTGTGTGTTGGGGTGTGTGCACTTATGATTCAGTTCTGATTAAGAAATCTGATGTCCTGATGTTTCCCGTTCTGTCAGTGGAGGCTGTGGAGCCTTTTGCCACTGTTTCAGTAGAATGCATTACACAACCAGTCAAAACTTTTCTATTTGCATCATACTCACCTAATATTTACCAAAAATACACTCAATATTCTTTACTAACAAATACATTTACAGCATGTTCACCATCTGAGTTCCTTTATTAGCCAGAAAACATCATATTTCATTCCTTACTACTGACCTATTAAAAGCCATCTAATATAATTATAATTATAATGTGGATCTCCAGACGAGTGTTTAACCAGCTGTTAAGTGCTGAAACAATGAACAAGTGCATTTAAAGTTAAAAGACAGTCTAGAATTTGACTCTGCATCACCAACAACCAGTTAATAGGAGTCAGACCTGCACTGTTACAGATTCTCTCATCTAAATTGTAAATATGAGAATAAAAGAGATATTTCAAAGACAAACTTGAACCAACACCACAGATTGGGTGGTATTTAGGACAAAACCGCAAAGTAGGCAGATCTACAGATAAACCAGAAGATCCAAAAGAAAACTTGGTTTCAAATAAATGAGCCTGTAGAATCTCTTAAACATCTTTTCTTATATATAAAAAAAAACTCGAGCAGTTACCCTCTTAACTGTGTTTTCTTACTTTTGCATTAACCTCAGACTTTTTTCTGTCTGACAGGGTTTGTTAAGGTATGTAACTTAGCTGGCAGTAACTTGGTTGAATAGTGGATGTTGATTTAAGTTCAACTTTACAGGTTGAAGAACAGATGTGCATAAATGTATGAACACCAGTAACACTTTTGGTGCCCAGAGGAAGATTTTGCTGCTCAAAAAAGTATTTTCTTTGTCTCGTCAGAAATAAATCATCAAAAATTAAAAATAACAAATATAGGAACTTAAGACTGGTACTGTAAATTCTTTTTTTAATGTAGCACTGTTAAGGAGGAGTCCTGCCAGAAAAACATTTTACTGCATGTTGTGGAAGTATAACTGTATGTTGTGGAAGTATAACTGTATGTTATGGAAGTATAACTGTATGTTATGGAAGTATAACTGTATATTTTGGAAGTATAACTGCATATTGTGGAAGTATAACTGCATGTTGTGGAAGTATAACTGTATATTGTGGAAGTATAACTGCATGTTGTGGAAGTATAACTGTATGTTATGGAAGTATAACTGTATATTGTGGAAGTATAACTGCATGTTGTGGAAGTATAACTGTATGTTATTGAAGTATAACTGTATATTGTGGAAGTATAACTGTATGTTGTGGAAGTATAACTGTATGTTATGGAAGTATAACTGTA
>JBBJLR010000029.1:5074841-5089648 GCA_037577145.1 Brachypetersius gabonensis
TTGCATAGTGCAACTAACTGCAACTAACACGCCATGCATTGTTTTATTTGTGACGACTTGGCTTAATGTTAACTTAATATTAACAACCACAATTATACATATTGTTTAGCTGTGCATTTACTGAATGAGCACTGTGCTACACCCGAACTGACTCCACTGTATTTTTTTTGTATAATCAATATCTATTGTGTCTTTATTAATTTTGAATAAAATTGTAAACCTTTTTTTAATTCCTTGTTTTTATTTATAAGTACAATTTGACTGCATTATTTGTGTCCACTTCAAAAATTGCTCATGAGAATTTTATATTTATTGTCCCCTCCTACTGTTAAATGAAATTTACACCCATGCACTCATGTCTCTTAGCTGACAACTGTATTACTTACCTTTACCCTCCCAGTGTTGGTGGTGTGTAATTGAGGGAGTTCTGCGTGGAATTCCAAATGTTTACATTCGGTAAAAGATCTAAAATAAATAAAAAATAACACTTTTCCCCTCTATTTTTTAAAAGAAAGTGTCATATTTGACCCTGACTCCAGATTCTCCTATTTCTCCCATTATACTGTATACAAAATGTCTGAAAGACGCAAGAGTTTGCTGTTGAACATTTTTGAATTAGGATAAATGTGCCTAAAAATTTTTAAATATACACTGTATGGACAAAAATATTGGGACACCTGTTTTTCAGGGTTTGTGCTAGGACCCTCACTTCCAGTGAAGGTCAACCTTAAAGCCTCAGTATACCAGAACATTTTCTGCAATGCCATGTTTCCAACTCTGTGGGCCCAGTTTGGAGAAGAACCTTCTCTATTCCAGCAGGACTGTGTCCCAGAGCACAGAGCGAGCTCCATAAAGACCTGCTGGAGGAGTTCAGTGTGGAAGAACTTGACTGATCCACACAGAGTCCTGACCTCAACCCCATCCAGCACCTTTGGGATGAACTGGAACGGAGATTGTAAGCCAGGCCTTTTCATCAGTGCCTGACCTCATAAATGTTCTACGGATTGAAGGGCACAAATTCAAACAGAAAGTCCAAAATCTTGAAGAAAGCCTTCGGAGAAGAGTGGAAACTGTTATAGCTACAATGAGGGACCAACTCCATATTAAAGTCTATATATTTAAATGCGATGTCATGAAAGTCCCTTTTGGTGGAATGGTCAGGTGTCCCTTTTTTCAATATAGTGAACATTGTATGTAGCATATAAAATATGATAAACCTTTATTAGTCCTACGAGTGAGAAATTTGCTTGTATCTACACTATATACATACATATGTATGTAACACACACACACACACACACACACACATGGTTGTGGCATTCGGAAACTGGATTTAAAGCCAGTTTGAACAGGCGGTGCAGCCAATTCCTGATCTGACGACTGAATTAATAGCCAGAGGAACCAGGGTTTCAAAGAAAAGGAGAACACAACAGCAGCCAATGCCATATTTGATGTCTGGATTTACAGCCAATGACGTCAGGACTTTTAAAAAAGGGCGTTTTCAGGGCGGGCCTACTCAACAGCTGCCCAATCCTAGAACGGATGACTGAGTAAATAACCAATGACTCCAGGGCTTTGAAGAAAAGGCGTTCTTTGAGGGCGGGCCTTCACAAAATCAGCCAATCACAGAGCGGTCGATTGGATTTACAGCCAATGGCAACAGGAATAGGGAATAAGGCGTTTTAGGGGCGTGTCTGAAGAAAGCGGTCCAATCAGAATGCGTGCCTGTGTGGGCGGGAGCAGGAGGAGAGTTGAAGGCTGGTTGCTGCGTGCTCCCTCAGTAAACTCGGTGAAATGGCGGAGACGACGGACAGGATGGAGGTGAGCTGGCGCTATGGGGCATGTATGGCCTTGTAGAAGTAGGGGAGGGGGTCGGGAGAAGGCTAGCCTTTTAAGTGTCGTGTTTAGAGGCTTTTAGTGTGTGTGTTGTGCCCGGTCCCCCTCTGCTCATACCGCTCGGGCCGCTGCGCAGGGAGCCGGGCTCCGCGGGAGATAGAGGGGAGCGTCCATTTTAGCATCGCCCCCTCGGCCCATTCATTCTTTCAACACGTGGCTGCTCTCCTCTCTCCTCACACTTCGTTTACTTCCATACACCCTGTCGGTTCCACACCATTCAGTCATCTGTCCCACTTTAACCTGCTTTCCACCATCTTCCTGAACCGCTCCGGCCTGTTAGCAGCTGGGGGCTAGCACGGAAGAATGGGGACCGCATGGACCCGGCTAGCACGCCAGGCTAACTGTGCTACCACCCACTCTTTTTTTCGTGCTCTTTTGCTCCCGTTTTTATTCTCGATTTATCTTTCCTTTTTTTGCGGTCTCTCTTTTTTTCTTGCCGTTTTTCTCACTCTCTTTTTGTCTCTTTCTTTCCACTCGCCCATATACTAGTATATAGCTGAATGAAATGTTTCCTACAATTCAAAACAGCACAGAATAAAGCATTTGTTCTAAATTGTTAGACAGATTGAGTTCCAGTGTGCCTTGTTGGAGGTACCCTAACAGCAGGGACATTTTAATGAGGTTGTTAGTTATCCACGTGTGCTCTGATAGTATTGTGTTCATCAAGTTCGGAGCTCCATGCTGAAGCTGCTTCTGAACCTCCTCCAGGCTGGAGAGAGTTGTGCTCCAGGTCCTGAGCCCAGCAGAGAGGCTGATTTGGGTTCAGTGATGCTGTAGTGGTGGTGGTGAGCTGTTGCACCAGGCCTCATTTCTTTTTCACACCACGTGTGCCGGTTAGCTTAGTGTAAGCCTTTGTCCACATTTTCAGCTTGTCCTCCTTCCTGGCTCTTGCAGGATGGTGGAGTAACCCTTGAACCCTGAAGAGGAATTACACTTGAAAGTGCCTCCACAAAGCCCAGCATGTTCCAATTTGCCTCGAACTAATATATTTGGTCCAAATATATAGCAGATAACATATTTATAACAGAGCAGCAGATAACATATTTATAACCATTCATGTAATCTTTGAGGAAACTATCTCTATAGTTTCCCATTAAGCCTCTCTTGATTTCGCTGCCATGTTTGTCATACCAGAATACCCCATATTGTGTGTGTGCGCATGTAAGTGTGTGTGGTGTTCCTATGTGTAGCGCTTTATGCTTTTTTTTTTCTGTTTCTCTAGGTATCCCAGGGAGAAAGCTCAGAAAAGCCCGCTGCTGAGGACATGACATCCAAGGACTACTACTTCGACTCCTATGCCCACTTCGGCATCCATGAGGTGGGCACCTTTTCAGCGCCATTCAGAATTGACTGGCTAAGACTCCTGGTCCACCCCTTGATGATCTATTTCTTCATTATTTGTATTTGTCTGATTTCAGGAGATGCTTAAGGATGAGGTGCGCACCCTCACGTACAGAAACTCCATGTTCCACAACAAGCATTTGTTCAAGGATAAGGTTGTGCTGGATGTGGGCAGCGGAACAGGGATCCTGTGCATGTTTGCCGCCAAGGCTGGTGCCAAGAAAGTTATTGGAGTGAGTATCAGTCGTAATGTACATATTCGCCAACTGTCTGTGTGGTTCTGTATATGGTCTTTTTGGAACAGTAAGTGACTTCTCTAGAGCCTGTTGACCGCATTAGCTGAACTGCTTTCACTGAAACATGATTGTACATACTTTTTGTCTTTTGAACATGATGCTGTTCTGGACTGTCCTCAGTCCTGTAAAAACAGTTTGTGAACATGTACTCAACACTCAAGAACTTTATTAAAGCAGTTAATGAATTACTGACTGTTTTCCTAGATTGAGTGCAGCAGCATATCAGACTATGCCGTGAAGATCGTCAAGGCCAACAAGCTGGATAACAGTAAGGGACTTGATCTGATTTATACATCGTCGTCGTGGTACAGTCACTTAAACTTGCTGTTCTTTCCAGTGAAAATACCCATAAGGCACTTTTCCACAGGTGTACATGAGCCATGCTGTGCCTAAATTGTACTGTGATGGTACTTGAGTTGTATCACTCCGCAATTTTTTTTTACTTCAGTTTATGACCGTGTCCATGGAGTTGAACCAGCGAAAAGTTTGTCAGTGATTCTTTTGAGATTGTGGTCTCATTATTTAGAGTTAAATTTATTCTGCATTTTTTTTTGATAACCTAACCCAGATAACTTGTTAGTTATGTTCTGGTTCACCTTCACGTTTCTCGCAGCGTTAAAGATTGTTCTTTAGAAATCTCGCATTGATATTTATCTTCAGCCCAAGCAGTCATGCTTGAACTTTGCCGACTTCGCAGTTATCACAAAGTAGTGACGGTCAGCTTGGCTGCACCCCCTCTTCAAGTTCTGCATTTGAGTGGGTTGGAGGTATCTCACTGGGAAGGATACTTGCCTCTGGACCAAGAGGTCATGGGTTTGAATCCTACCTTCAGCAGACCACCACTGGGTCCCTGAGTAAGACCCTTTTCTCCAAGTGGCTCTAGGGAGACTGCCCCCTGTAGTTAGGGAATGGAAGTCGCTTTGGATAAAAGCGCCTGCTAAAGGCCGTAAATTTAATAACGGAGAATTTGTTTGCATTATGGCCCGGTTCCTTGTACCAGTGGAAAGGTGCCATTATTTGCTGTTGTAATGTTAAGAGCCTCTTTAGTCCTAGTTTGTAGATGTGTCTAGTCTTAACGGTGTATGATTGATCCTTAACCTGTGCTGCGGTTCTCCAGTTGTGACCATTATCAAGGGCAAGGTGGAGGAGGTGGAGCTTCCAGTGGATCACGTAGACATCATTATCTCTGAGTGGATGGGCTACTGCCTCTTTTACGAGTCCATGCTCAACACAGTCATCTATGCCCGGGACAAGTGGCTGGTAAGTGCGCAAGATGTCAGGATTTAACCCAGTCAGTGTAACTTGGTCAAAGTCTAATTTAGATGCTGGTTAATAATATAAATTTCTTACAGAAACCCGATGGGCTCATCTTCCCTGACAGAGCAACTCTTTACGTCACAGCTATTGAGGACCGACAGTACAAGGATTACAAAATCCACTGTGAGTTCTGAGTGCATCACCTTTCTCTTTCTCAACTGATCGCGTGGTTCTGGTATGCCATTTTTGTGTTCCAGCAAGGTCACAAATGTTGTTTCCTCCAGGGTGGGAGAACGTCTATGGGTTTGATATGTCCTGCATCAAGGAGGTGGCCATTAAGGAACCGCTGGTGGATGTTGTCGACCCCAAACAGCTCGTCAGCAGCGCCTGCCTCATTAAGGTATTTATGCTGTGCTGAAATTACAACTTTATGATCAGTATTGAAAAGCCGGGTTTTCGGATGTAAACCTGACATGGATGTAATTTGTTCTCTGCTGATCTTGTTTACTGTTTTGGGGGATAAAGGTCAAAAGTGCATCTTAGGCTAAAATGAGTGGGGTGGGGGTGCACATGGTCTTTTGCTGAAGTCACTCAAAGCCCTATGTTTATTTTTGGGGAATTTTATTTTTAGATTTTGACTTGGAATGATTTGTTTCTGAACCAATCAAATTTGCTTGTGTGTAATTAGAGCTGTGCTGTATCAGGACATTTTACATTTTATTAAAACCTAAATTTGTACTTAAATTCCTAATGTTGCTTCCTTAGCTGGTAGAATTTGGCTATCCAAGCCACATTTGCCATGTGTGGTTTTATTTATTTATTAAATGACAGCATGGTGTGTATAGACTGTTTGTCCACATAGCGTGAATCACCAGGGTCCTGTTACAAGGTGTTAATCCTGAGTTTGCGTTTACGTCCTGCCTAAACTGTTGACGTAAAAACTCATGATCTGTGTGTCTCCCTCAGGAAGTGGACATCTACACAGTGAAGATCGAGGACCTCTCCTTTACCTCCCCGTTCTGTCTGCAGGTGAAGAGAAACGATTACATCCATGCCCTGGTGACCTATTTCAACATAGAGTTCACACGCTGCCATAAAAGGACCGGTTTCTCCACCAGTGAGTGACAGTTTATGCTCTTATATTAGTTTAACCAGTTGCATTAAACGTGCTGATGTTTATACTTCTGTTGAATTTGCAACTAAAAAATTAACCCCAAAGATCGCCTTGGAACGTGCTGTACAGTGTTCTTGCTGGGTTCTAGTCCTGGAGCGGCTGCTTTGCATGTGTAAAGGGGTTCCCTGGTTCAACACTGCAGGCTCATTAGCTTGATTAGTGTAAAAGTAGTGGTGAAGGAAAACACTGCATTCCAAGGAATCCCTGATAAATGCCAAACTCCGTATTAACTGTGGTCTGGTTCTTGTGCCATTAGCTGAGTAAGGAGCTTTGTTAACTTGCCCCATCAATCCTACTTTGTGGAACACCTCTCCTGTATAAATCAATGGCTGAGTTTCTGACCTAGTAACTTATTCATCAGGTCCAGAGTCTCCATATACCCACTGGAAGCAAACTGTGTTTTATCTTGATGACTACCTGACTGTGAAGACAGGAGAGGAGATCTTTGGCACCATCAGCATGAAACCCAACGTCAAGAATAATGTAAGTTCTCCTTCCAATAAAGCTGGAACTGTACTTCTGTTTTTCACTGTAAATCTAGTGTAGTGGTTCTCAAACCAGTCTGTAGAGAGCCACAGATGGCCAATTTTTTTTTTTGTCTGAGAACCTCTGGTCTGGTGAACTAGTCGTCGTTTGTCGGTTAATTTGTGTTTGTTTTGTTTTTTTGCAGAGAGACCTGGACTTCACTGTAGATATCGACTTTAAGGGTCAGCTCTGCGAGATGTCCAAGACGTCGGAGTACAGGATGCGCTAGAGACCCTCTAGTATTAGTCTGGGTGTGTGCGGCTGGGGCAACTCTTGAGGGAGATCAGTGCATGTTTTGTGTGACCCATTTCTTTTTCTTCTGGCCTAATGCTTGTGGAAAACGGAGAGTTCAGCTTTTATACGGACAAAGTCTATGTACAGTGAACACACAAGCAGAGACTTTTTTTTTTATTGTAGTGCAATAGTCTCTCAAAGCAGATTTATTTTTTCTTCACCACTATTTGGTCACTCAACCTTGGACAAAGTTCCTACCGATCGGTACCTCTAAGTCGTGCACACACAAACATGCACTGCCTCCCTCTTGCCTGTAAATAGTATTCATGTTTGGTCTCTTTGACTAGTTGTGCAGTCATGAATCCTGTTACGGCAACACATCCCTGCCCCAGTTTTTTTTTGTTTTGTTTTTTAGTTGATATTCCTAAGAAGAGCCTCCTGTGACCGTTTAATTGCCCTTCCATCAGCCAGTCTGCATGTCTGTTGGTCATGAGTGAGGCTGGGGAAGCAAAGGCAAGCCAGTCATTGGTGTAAATTTTTTTCCATTTTATAAGTCCATAGTGTAAAAAAGTCTTGGTATGAATTCAGACTGTAATTCCAAATTCCCGCCCTCTGTCTCATTCCCAACCAATTCAGCCTGTGCAAATGTCCTGGAGCAGCTTGCTTGTTCTCAGTAGAGGGTGGCATAATAACGTGATCCATTCTGGGTCGTTCTAGTTATCTTCTGATTAAAGCTGGTAAGCCACAGTTTTAAAACCTTTCCTCGTTTTTGCTTCTCGTGAAAGAGTTGGCAGAGGAGGGGAAATTTAATAAAAGTGGCTGGTTGAAAGGTGTCAGTAAATGTAATGTCATGGGTGCCGTTGGCCTGATCGAACTTCCACTGTTGCGGACTGAAATTTCTCCATTCTTAAGTGGCGAGTTCGTCTAATGCCCCTCATTAGTGCTAGCACTTAAACACGTGGGGTTCGTTTTTATATGGTGGCGTGTGCACATTACATCGCTGGTTCTCAAACTGGGTCTTGGGGCCACCTGATGGGCCGTATTCTTGCTTCGTCCTTGGGTGTGTGAGCATAAACATAGACCGCCAGGTTGTCCCTGAACCGCTGTGAGAACCAGTCTGACTCATTTTTAAGGTTGGTTTTCCCACACTGATTAAGTCTAGTCTCGAGCTTCGTTACGTTGCTCATTCTTTTATTCCTAGGCTTCATGCATGTCTGAGGAAACCAGTGCTTAATTGGCTTTTGCCAATGTTTTAAACACTGTTTAAGCCTAGTTAGTCCATGATTAGGCTTAAGTGGTGTCTAAAGTTCTCCTTAGTATTATCGTGGGCATCAGAATTCTTGTCTTGTGCTTGTCAGGTTAGGTTGTTAATCGCTATTCTGGACTACATCCGGGTAGGAGTATGTCAATAGGATCTGTATTCTTTTTTTTTTTTTTGACTTTTTAATAAAAGAATAAAGTTTGGGGGGGAACAAAAACTGTCTATTTTGTCAATCAGTAATACATTATGATTGGTTTTAATGTTCATCAGTTCTTAAAGGGTGCACATTTAAAGTACCCTGAAGAGGTTAGAAGGTCTTGGAGACAACCAGATGACAAATTATGGATAAAACGAAGAGGGAAAATGGATCAGCTGCTGTGCAAATGTGTTTCAGAAGTTAATTAAGCATTTTACATCCCTCAGTGCTTTGTCAGGTATAAAATTGCTGAGCTTGTCCAGTTACCAGTTGAGTTTGGACAAATAGGCTAAGAGGAGACCAGAGTGACTTTGAAAGACGGTTCATTTTTGTGGAATGAATTAGGAATGCTGCATTCATGTGATAGTTAGGTTTATAATAGTGCCATTCACAAGTCCAACATCACTCTACAAGAGGGGGGTGGAACGAGAACAAGCAGTAGAAGGAGAGAAATCGAAGCAAAGATTGAGTTCTGGAGAGATTCAGAACAGTTTCATGATACTGTAGGACCTGATGAGGAGTCAAGAGTTCACACAGGTAGAAAGACAAAGTTATGCAGTGCTTTGTGGGTGAGAAAGCAAGCTTTTAAATGAGGCTGAGTCAATAGCTAGTGTAGCTGAGAGAATGATGGTGATATGAGAAGGTCTTTTAGCATGAGAACTCTAGCAGCAGCATTTTGAATGTACTGTAGTTTTTGTAAAGACTGCAGGGAGGCTGATGATGGAATTATGTTAAGTCAGATTTGAAATATTTGCAACGTTAAGAAAGCAACTTCATTGAGGGATGTGGTACGGAGATCAAAAGAACACAAGAGAAACTGGAACTGGTCTACAGTGGTGTGGAAAATCCCTGTCCATCTGTTTGGTTGGGATGGTTTGAGTTCACTTTTGTTTTCTGAGTGTCCCTACAAACAGTTAATCTGACTGATCAGGTTTTGACAACAGGGTGAGAACAGAATTGGGGTCACTGAGAACTACGCGGAGACAGACCAAAATTATGTCAACCCCTGGTTATAAAATAAACACCCAGCTTCTGTAGTGGGTAGAGTATCATGGGCCACCAGGAAACATTGTTATGCCCACAATAAAAGGCCACTCTGAAATTGATCACTGTGAAATGCCACAGATGTCGCAACTTTTGAGGGAGTGTGCAGTTGGCATGCTGACTGCAGGAATGTGCACCAGAGCTGTTGCCCATGAAATGAATGTTTATTTCTTTACCATAAGTCGTATTTCACACTACATCCAACCGGCCTCACAACCGCAGACCACGTGTAACCACACCAGCCCAGGACCTCCATATCCAGCACGTTCACCTCCATGATCGTCTGAGACCTGCCACCCGGACGCTGCAGAAACAATCGGTTTGCATAACCAAAGGATTGCTACACAAACTCAGGGAAGCTCATCTGCATGCCCGTCGTCCTCATCAGGGTCTGAACCTGACTGCAGTTCATAACTGACGAGCGGCCAAATGCTCACGGGCGATGGCGACTGGCACATTGGAGAGGCGTTCTTTTCATGGATGAGTCCCGGTTTTCACTGTTCAGGGCAGATGGCAGACAGCATCTGTGGGTGAGCGGTTTGCTGATGTCAACATTGTGGATCGAGTGGCCCATGGTGGTGGTGGGGTTATGGTATGGGCAGGCGTATGTTATGGACAGTGAACACAGGTGCATTTTATTGATAGCATTTTGAATGAACAGAGATACTTCGACAAGGCAACTGCACAGAAGCATTTCTCACTGTTAGAATCTATCTAGGCTCTCCTCATTTAAATAATTAAAAAATGTTTTGCATTTATTTGCCTATTTGTTCAACTGTCTATAGTAAGCTTCAAGGTAGCATTTTTCGACAAGGCAGCATGAATCGATAGACTGCTTATAAGTATATATTTTATATCACTGATTATGCATATTATTGGTCTATTTCTCATCATTATCAGTGTTTATAAAATGAACTGTATAAACTTAAAGGGAGCATTTTTCGACTGGGTAGCATAATTCATCAGAACACCCTGCTTGAATGTACATTGTCTTAAACTGCACCTTAAAGACAAACTTAGTTATGTCATAGTTCTTACTGAAGCATTTTCCCCCTCAGAATATTAGGTCATATGTTTGATTGCTGCGACTATTCCTGCACAGGAACAGTGCAAAAACTGTTTAGAAATAAAAGACGTTGAAAGTCTGTAGTGATCACGCATTCACTCATATTCCAGGATTTATTTACATTTTTAAAAACCTTTACAGCAAAAATGTGTGCGATTAATTTAGATGAATAATCATAGCACTTAATATCGTGTGACACGTATATATATATACAGTATTTTCTATGCAATACTACAGCAGGGACTTCTGATGCTTCCCCCGATCCACTCCTCCTTCTCGGCCTGTATCTGGTGCTCCTGATACTCCAGCTGAGCCATTTTTTCTTTGTACTCCTTCAGCATGTCAAGCCGCTCCTTTTCAATCCTCTGTCTGTCCTCCTCCATGCGACGCTGGTGCATTATCCACTCCTCCACCCTGTTTTGCTCCAGCTCCTCTGCCGATTTTTGGGCCTGGAACATCTGCTGCGCTTCTTCAGCTGCTTTTCTCTTCTGTTCTTCCTGGACCAGCTCGTTTTTCACCTCCTCCAGAGCTGCGACCAGCTTGGCTTCCTCACGAGCTCTTTTGATTTCGCCCTCCACAAGCTGCTCCCTCAGCTGGGACTCTTTTAGCCTCTGCCTCTGATGCTCTCGCTGCATGAGGACCACCTTCCACTGGAACTCAGCCTCTTTCATTTGCATCTCCCTCTTAATGCTCCTCATCTTCTTATGGATCTCAGCCTCTTTCCTCTTGTAAGTCTCCAGCAGCTGGTAAGTGGTGTTGGTGTAGCAGCTGCCGCCGTTGTTTCGGACCATCTCCTGAATCTTCATTAGTAGCGAGAGCGCTTGGTTGCGACTGGTCTTCTCTTTGTTGTTGAACACGTGGTATCGCATCTCGCACTTGTCCACCAGGGTCCTGAGCTCCTCCTTGGTGTTGGTTAGGTAGTCCTCAATGTCTTTACCCTCCAGGTCATCTCCTCTTGTGAACAGAATCATCATGTATTTGGTCGCTCCTTCCCCAAAGACCTCCTGAATCATCTGGACGGCTCTGACCTCCTCCTTGGTGAAGCGACCAATGGGTATGACCAGCAGGAACACGTGAGGCCCGGGGTAGGACATGTCAATGCACCGGATTGTTTCCTGGACGATTTCAGCCTCAGAAAAGTCTGTGTCGCACCATCCAGGGGTGTCCACCACCATCAGGTTCCAGCTGTCAAATGTGTTGGTGGCAGACTTGCAGACCTTTGTCACTGACACAGAACTGGCCTCTTTGTGGAAAGCATCTTTGCCAAGGATGGTGTTTCCTGAGGTACTTTTTCCAGCCCCAGTTTTCCCAACAAGGACTATTCGCAAATTCTCCCCTCCTGTTGGTAATAGAGAGGAGCAAAGTAAATCATTTACAAGTTATTGAAAAGTTAGGGCAGCTGGTGGCCTGGTGATTAGGGAGTTGCCCCTGCGATCAGAAGGTCGTAGGTTTGAATCCTGGGACCACCAGTGACACCACTGACGTACCACTAGGCAAGATACCATTGTTGGCTGCCCACTGCATCACTTAGTGAATGGGTTAAATGCAGAGGACAAATTAGACGCTGTTCAAACTGTGTGCTGTGTTGTGCAGTTATATGCACATTGAAACACAAAAATGCTTTTTTTTGTTGAAAAAATAGGTAGTTAATCTTCTAAAAGGATCGTATCTTGGACAAAGTCATTCTTAGTTATAAAATCTGTTGCTTTTATGATGTCACAAAAACCAACCAGTTGACTTAAATCCATGAATTCAGGTTATAGCACTTAAGCCCAACTGAGTCACGCTGATGTCATAAAGAGTGTTTCAACCTAAAGCGCTTTTTGACTTCCATTTATGAAGACAGTTTCATTAAAGAAAAAGTGGCCCAACTATAACTATTCTAGAGCCTTTATCTAAAGAAACACTGAGTATTAATGAGTAAAGCATTAAAAAGTTGGTCAAAGTGCAAAATATAAAAGAAAACTATGAGTGTTTATTAATAAACTACTTCAGCAGTGCTTTGATTTATTTATCTACAGTATTTGTCTCCACCTTTCTTAGTGACCACAGCATTTTGTGAACATAGTATGTAGTACAGATTATTGGAGGTTTGTATTTTGACTTCATATTTTATGGTGTTATTGTCTCTGTGTCTCTGTGTGTCTGTGCTGTTGTAACGTAAGCAGTTTCCTCTGAGGATCAATAACGTTCTCTGATTCTTATTCTGATTCTGAAAAGACAAAGTAACATTGTCTTAGTCGCAGTAACAGATATTGATCTAATGGTGGCCAGTCCATAAGCAGGGGGCCTCCCTGCCTGTAAGTAATTGAACAGTGATAAAATGTGTCTCTGTACTGGAGCCAGTTTTTATTGAAACAACAAGGATTAAATGTTCCTTTGAAATGATTTACACTGAGTGTACAGGAGTGTATGTGCAAAATATAAGGACACAGTTAACCATCTGATATTTGGCTGCTTGGTCGCTTGTGATAATTTAGAGTTAATTCTAATTCTGGGTCTGTGTAAAGTAAAGTGTAAAGTGTAAAATGGCCATTTTTGTCACGCATGAACACACCACACAGTGTGAACAGTGTGAAATTCGCTATTTGCATTTAATCCATTCATCAAGGGAAGCAGTGGGCAGACAGTGAAGCAGCACCCAAAGGTCAATTATTGGTGCCACTGGCAGTCCTGGGATTCAAACCTATGATCTTCTGATCAAAGGGGCAACTCCATAATGACAGGCCTCATGTCAGTGTCAATAAATCAGGTTATCATGAAGTAGAATCTGTGGTTAGCACCTCAAAAACACTATATGGGACACTTTCTTAAAAAAGGGTCTTTAAAAAAAAGCCACTTTTGGTTCCCCAAGGAACTGTTTAATGGATGGTTGTTTAAAAGTGTGTCTTAGTAGTTTAAGAACATACAATGTAAAGGTTATGTATATAAAGTTAGAGTTTTTTCTTGAACCAACATTTAGGAACTCCCTTCTTTTGAAGAGAGCAGATATATCAGAGACTCCTGGACCAGCATGACCCTCACAATGACCGTCAGAAACAAAGTCAAGCCGTGGTCTGCTGGGTCACTCAATGTGTTATACTCCTGCAGAAAAACAGAAAGTGCTTGCCCAGATCATCTGGGAATCAATGACTTTACAAACGGGGGCCCAGTGTGACTCATTCTGTTCAGATTATGGTGCTCTGTCTATTTCCTTACACTGAATCTGGGCTACTTTGTAACCATGTGTGCCTTCACTGCACTTCTACTGTTCTTTTTTTCATTTCCTGTTGATGGAAATGGTAAAGACGAAAGCAAAGTCATTCAGAGTGCACTACGAACACAATGTACTTAAAATGTGCTTAACCCTGCCTTAATTTACCCCTGAAAATACACAAAGCCCCTTAATCTGAATTAAGTGGCCATTCATTTGTACATTTTACCTTAAAAGTGGATTTAAGGCACGAGTGTGAAACCCCTTAATCTCAAACGTACGGAATTTATTCAGGAGGTTCTATTATTTAAGGGGCGACTTTTAAAAAGTAAGAGGAAAATTCATCTTTCACACTTTTCCCCTTAATTTTCCTTAATTTCCTGGAAATTAATGTCAAAACTAAGGTCATTTTAAGGGGTAAAATTAAGGGGTTTGGTTTCGTAACGGTAGGTTTGGTGTGAAATGCTCTGTCACTGAGTCCGAACTGTTTACAGGGGAGGTGAATGGAACCAGAAGGCTGAAGAGTTTAATGGCCCTAAAAACTCCATCACAGAAAGACTATTATTACATGAAATAGTCAAACACACATTGTGCGATGCCTGAAACACAGTTTGACCAGAGTTCTGACACAAAAACACATACAGGGCATTGTGAAACGAAGTAGTCCCGAACAAAAACATATTCTTTCAGAGATTCCACTATTTTACCAACATTAACATTACATCAATGCCCATGTAGGTCCACTGGGGGACAGTAGGAAATACAATGGCTATAAATCATAATTCTGGGGTCACAGAGCCGAAATGATGACAGCCACCATCAACCAGTTATTTGCCTCCAACAGTAAAAATCAGAGTTACATACCTGTCGCCATGTCTTTCTCTCTGTGGGCTGCAGCATGCAGTGTGGAAACTTCTACTCAGGCTAAAAGACATGGTGAAGCCTGGAGCCTCCTTACTCGCACCCCCCCGAAAGGTTCAGGGTTCAGCCGCCCTTAGAAGTCGGTCCAATAGGCATCATCTCATTTATAAACATAACAAACTGAAGAAGATACTTTATTTATACAGTGTTTGCAACACCATCTGGTTTGATAATGATTGCTTCAGATCAGTCGAGGCACTCCGGGAAGCTCTCTTTCTAGATCTTTATTACAGCGGTGGTGAAAGGAACCGAAAAACAAACGCAGCCATTTTATTTCCTTTTGGCCTCCAGTGATGACCAGTGCTGGGAGTAATGCGTTACAAAACTAATGTATTACAGTAACGTATTACTTTTTGCTGTAACGCAGTAGTGTAAGGCATTACTAATCAATTTTCAGTAATAT
>JBBJLR010000029.1:5089748-5113323 GCA_037577145.1 Brachypetersius gabonensis
AGGGATTACTTTTAAATGACTGTAACAAGTAATCTGTAATGTATTACAGTTTGGAAGTAACTTGCACAACACTGGTGATGACACATGACTGCTGAGGGACTTGTCATGTTGATGATGATAAAAATAGGACATGCGTTAAGACTCTTTTCAGTCTTGGCCCCCCAATGATGGAATGAACTCCCTCTTTTGATCATGATCTGTGGAGTCCCTCGCTTTCTTCAAGGAGCACCTTAGTGACTAACTAGGCCTCTGGTTATTGTTTACTGACTTCCTTATCCCTATATTTTTAATCATTTAAAAAAAAGACTTGGGGCACTCCCCCAGTACACTCCTTGTTTTCCATACTTAAGCTTTAACCTCTGACTTTTCTTTGACAGGATCTTAAGAGGTGTGTAACTTAGCTGGCAATAACTTGGTGGAATAGCGGATCTTGATTTAATGTAAATGTAAATTCTTTTCCCATCACCAAAAAAGAAACTTTACAAAAGGACGAAAAAACTTTCCCAGCCTGTGAAGATGATGTTCAGCCATTTATATCTATTTGTTCAACGTGAGCATTTGACACAGTGTGAGGAGCAACACACAATGGAGATACAAGGTTTTGTAAGACCAGCAGCACAAGTCCAGTATCAGCCAAGATGGGGTGATTACATTCACATGCAGCTGATCAAACCCCCCCCCCCCGGATGAGATTATTTTATCATTCCTGCAGGTACCTTTCTTTTGTATCACTTGAACCTTGAACTTATAACGTGCGGAAGCTGCTGTGATCTTTAGTAAAGGAGTGTGAGGATGTGAGGTGAGGGAAATCTGGTCGGCTGTGCTGTTGGAACAGTAAAATCAGAGAAAATGGGAAATTTTGAATATCATTCGCTCAAAGTCATGTCACACGAATAGAGGCGCATCTTGTCAGCAGGCAGGGCAGGCAGCTGCTTGGGGGCCCCTAGCCACTAGATGGCGAACGAGAGCTGACACTTTAAACTAAGGTAGTGGCAATACGGTAGAGGGGGGCCCCCAGTGAATTTTTGCTTTGGCCCCAACAGACCCTAGGATCGCCTCTGCACACGAATACTTTCTGGGTGCTGTCTGAGTGCTCTGGTGACTGGACCTGCTCCTCCAGATGGTCAGACAGGACTAAAGTACAGATTTGACTTATAAAAAAATGACACACACGAGATTCTGGTCTCTGTTATCTCACTTAGTTTTTTGCTGCTGTGTAGACAAGTTTAATTTAATATTCTCACTTGCCAGTATGTCTATAGATGATCAGGAGAGGAGATGTTCTCTGAACAGATGAGTCTTCAGGAGGTTCTGAAGAGAGATTCTGCTGCTCTGGTCACCTTAGCCATCTCTTTCCTCCAGCAGGAAACCATGATTGAGACCAGTCGGGTCGTGGGCGGGGTGGTCATATGTGCAGGGCAGTTGACTACAAAGACTAGAACTGAGAACCACAGCTGGAGAAAGAGTCATTTCCTTGGTTCGTCAGTAGAGGGAGCCATCGTCACCTTTTCATTGTGGAATCTTTCAGGCCAGTGGCCTCGTTTCTGAAACACTCATTAGCACAGAATTTAATTTGATGATAAAATGAGCAAAGATCCATACAGATTTTCAATCTGACATACAAATGGTTCAGAGCCATGGTGCCAATATGTAACGCCCATTATAGCACATGATTATCTCAATACACTTAGGATAACAACATAGGTCTGAACGATCCCAAGCCAACCTAAATATATAGTAATTACTCTACTATTTTTAAATTATATATCCAAACATTTCATACAAGATATCACTAAGCGCAGATATGCACTTTACAAATAAAAACAAGACTATGAACTGAAATGAAAAATAATAATAAGTTTAGCTATCATTATTGAATTAAAATGATGTACTGGCTGTTGAAGCTGCTGTAGGTAGAAGGCGGGCATTAGGACCCAGGAGAAGCTACACGGCGCTGTTTGTTAGCGAGTAGCAACCGGAGCCCGTTCAGTAATATTTCTCTGGTAGCGCCGTTTGTACTCAGTTCAACAGAACAATTCTATGAGTGTCCATAACTGTTCACTGCTTAACTTTACTTGTTTCCTTAAGTGAATGGAAAGGTTTGGTGAAAAGTTTTCAGCCCTCTATACACGCTAATTTAACTCTGGGGGCTAAGCCCCGCTTGTCTTTCCATCCTAGTGACGCCCCTGGATAACAGCCACATGTTCTGGTTAAAAACGGAACTGACACAACTTCATGAACACCTGTCTTCTGTGTGTGATCTTATATAGACTGTAGTGGAGTAACTCCATCTCTGGTAAAGTCTCAGTCCACTAGCAGCTCTTCATTTATGTCTGGGTTTACTAATATAAGACGTGTTTTCTTGTGGACTATATAGTCCTCATATCTGTTGCTCTGGATTAAGAGTGTCTGCCAAATGCTGTAAATATAAATGTACACTTAAATTTCTACTGGTGTTTTTCATAATCAGTTTTTGTTGATAGCATCTTTTACATAAAACTTCTAACTTTCTAAAAGTTTGCATAGAAAGTATGTCAGTAATGTCTGAGAATAAAAATAGCTTCTTTAAAGCATGTTCATTATACTATAAAATTAGTTCTCAGAAAAAGTAAATATCAGCTGAACATTTAGCATTTCACTGAATTACTGTTTAGAATTACTGATGATGAAGTCACACAAAAAAATGTGTTTACCTACGTGTCTTAAAAAGCCAGATGTTGTAGCTTTAGTAAAATCTGCTTCTAAATCTAAAGAATCTAAATCTTTTGCATTTTTCCGGTTTGCTCCCCAGTTTAGTCATGCAGCGTTCCACCTGCTATCTAAGACCCCCAAGTCATATTTTACTTGTTCAAGATTCAAGATTCTTTATTTGTCACATTCATAGTTATACAAGTGCAGTGAAATGCAGTGAAACATTATAAAATATGTACAAATTTAAATGAAATTTTCGAACACACAATTAAAAAAAAAAAGTAAAAATAAGTATAAAAGTAAGTACAATTTAAAAATTCTATAACACAAAGAAACAAATCATCTTAAACAAGGAGCAACACAAATTAGAGGTACAATATTTGTAAATCTAGAGACTTGTTCTAGCTTGATAGGTAGGACGGCGGTCCATCTCTTGTCACAGTAAACAAGTCACAACATATTTTTGAACTGTCGCTTAACGTGAACTGCCACTTCTGTTATGCCAGAGGTCTCTAGATTTACAGTTGGTGTTACACAATTCTTCCCAAAAAACCTTGTAAAGATTGAAGGTCATGGTTTGTCGCATAGTCTTGGTCGAAACTACAATGGCAATTATTTTTCATAAAAAATCTAGTTCAGTAAGAACTAGACTTAGTTCAGTGCTGGATTTAGACCCAGATTAATCTTAATCCACGACCAAAACAAATTCCAATGGTTAAGTAACTTTGATGCTTTGTCTTTGCCCAAACTCCGGTTTAATCAGTCAGAAATCAGACCTGTGAGACTTACTTCAGACTGAATGAATACATGAATTCATGACTTAAGTTTGATGGTCTTGATCTACAGACAGGCATGTTGGTGCCTTTTTGTGTCTGAATGTGTGCCAAGCACTATCAGATCTCTCTTTCCAGAGAAGATCCAGCTTCCTGTTTCAAATCTACATTAAACTATTTAACAATCTCTTTTTGTGACTTTGTGCTGCCAGGATCCTCAGACTTCTGTTAGCCTTTCAGATAAGCTAGTGATGTGCTGGAATATTTACTGTACTTATAATGCATGGGTTTGATAAAGGGAGTGACTGTGATTGATTCAGGTGTTCGCTGTGGTGGAGATTGCGGCAAATGCTGTTAGAAATCTAACAGTAGTAAATCCAGCGTATTAAAATTTACAATTACCCTTTAACCCCAGCATCGCTGTCTTTATGAAGAGAATTCTTTTCATTCCACCAGTTTTACCCCTCACTGCTCGCTAGCAGCTCAACACAGTCATGATTTCATACAGAGAACCAGGAGCATCTTAGTTAATCTGATAACAGAGTTCTGGGGAAAAACATTTTATTTGTTTATGTTAGTGAAAAACATCCAAGTTGATGTCCATTACAACAGTAAAATGGCCTCTAGGGGGCAGCACAAAGAAGCTACAGGATCCTTATTTACCTCATCACAACACCGTAAGCCTTAAAGATCTTTAAGTTACGCATGCACTGATATTAGAAATAGTCAAACCAATAATTACATTATAGTTCACACCTTCTGACATAGAAGTAAAGCCAGTAGCGGGACGGCGGGTGTATAGAAACCAAAAAGACAAAATCAGGCTGGCTTGTTTCCGTTTGTGATCATTTTATTTGTAATTTCTTTTCAAAACCTGTTTCTGGTTCTTTCACCATAGTCTGCACAAATATGTAGTACGCGGAAATATAATACAAGAGAAAAATATCAGTTACTTAGAATGGAATGAAGGTTTTCTGGTTTGGATCTTGCTTGTCTGTGTGGGTTGGAGGCCTACTTTGGACATAAGGATGTCTTAATTACTTTGGTGTCCCTCTAATATGGACTGTTAAGTGGAAGTATGGAGATGCATAGATGATGAGCGAGTCACAGGAAAACCAAATGAATGCCTTGAAGATTCTTAAAGCTTTGAAAGAAAAATACAAATGCTGCTTATCCAGGCGCCCTTATCCATAACAAATTATGTTCATATGGGAGTGTTTTGTGCACTACGCTGCTAAACCCCCGAAACGAGGTTTTTCAGGATTTTATGTGTTTTTATAAACTGTGTTGTGAAGCATAAAAGGTCTTCAGATGGAACTTGAGCTTTGTGTTTTAATCGTACTGAGTATCAAGCTCATGCTCACAAGGTACTCTGTGGTCATTCAACAGCGCACCTGTGGGGCATCAAAAATCAATGGTCACAGAAACTGGTATTTATGTTTAAACTGGAAGATCTCACTCCTGACACTGTTGAGGGACCACACTATGAGGCCAGTTGGATTGTTGCAACCAATGGAGTGATGGAGAACTTGAGTTCTAGGAGTTCAAGAACTTAATGTTGTCCCAATCAGCAAAATGTCAAAGACTAAACAAATAGCCAAAACACTGTTCAAGCTGTTTTAATGGGAAGCTGTTTTAATGCTCTATGCAGTTGCTAAAAAGCTGTCTAATTTGATACGATGTGTGGCCAAATAAAGTAATCCGGGTTACATTCCAAGAGCACCTGTGTACAGTGAAAAAACGAATTGTTGTGTTTTGATTAAAAAAAATGCCTAAAATGCCTATTTTTTTTTGTGTAACCCTAAATATGCCCCCAAATCCGCTCCCAGAACACTTTAATTTCATGTTAAACTCAAAAACGTTAAGGTAAATAATCATCAGAATCAGAAAACATTATTGTTTAAAACAAAACAATTAGCATTAGCGGTTAGCATTAGCAACATGCAGCGAGTGAAAACAAATACTTGTACAAAAAAGAAAGGTTGAAATAACTCTCTCTAATACAAAATAAACTGAGATAACTGTTGAAAGGGGTGGGGCATGACACGGAGCAGTCATGCTACATGCTGCAGCAGCTTCTTCTTCTTCTTCTTTTTATGGCGTTTGACAACTTTTCAGTGTATTATCGCCACCGCTGGACTGGTGGTGGTAATACAGTTCAGTTCTCAGAAAAATCTGCGAATGCTGATCCACGTAAAACTGAGGGGTTACTGTATATGCCAAAGTCAAAATAAACTTAATTGTCATCTCAGTTATAAACATGTATACAGTGAAATGAGATGGCATGGCTCCAGACTTTACAGAGTAAAGACACAAAAAATACCCATATATCAATAAAACACAGATGTAAGCTCTAAACTAAGAACATGAAAATGTGATTTTTGGGAATGGGAAATGGGAAATTTATCACATCAAAATACTGCACTTTTTTGTCAAGCACTGTTTCATGTCCCGGTCTCTGTGTCACTTGTGCATTGTTCAGGTCTGTTTTTGGTCATACAAACACTTGGTAACTGAGGCCCCTGATGCTCATTTTGGATTAAATTTCTCTTTAACTGCGCTGAAAACGTCTGGAGAGTTGTTTTTAAATTTGTCTCTTTTGTTCGTATTAATCGCTTTTTCAAACTCATCAACATTTTTCTGTAGTGTAAAACTCTTCCGCCTCATTCGTTCTCTTTCTTCGTTAAATTCCCGCCTCAGTTTCTCCAGCTCCTCCCCCTGCTGTTGACTCTCTTGCCTCAGTTTCTCAAAAGTGTCTGCTTTGGCCTGCTGTTGCTGAAGCTCCTTCTTTACCTTGTCGAGCTCCATTTTCTGCTCGCCGACCTTCATTCGTAGCTGCCGTACCTCTTTTTCCAGTCCGTTTTTTCTTTCCGCCATGTCGTCTCTACCCTCTCCACAGATTTCTGAAGCTCCAGAATTGCCTTTTGCCACTTGAGCTCCATCTTATGGGTAACCTTGCTCTGATTTTCTGATTTTGCACAATGGTGTAAAGATTTTTCACCATTGGCTTTTTCACTACGGGGTTTCTCACCGCGGGACTTTGCCATGTGAACCACAAACTCATCTCTTCCTTCACCGTGTTGATTTCCCTCCACACTCCCTCTGATTGCGGACACATAATTTGATTCCATGCCAGAATTTGCGCCCTTTTGCTCAGCTGTATTCTGAAGCATAGCTTTCGTGTAATGTTTGCCTTCATTTCTTTCCACCATGGCTTTGATCTTCTCCAGTAAAGTGGAGACCTGTATGTGATCCTCCTTGTCCCTGTTACTGAAGACATGGTATCTTCCTCCACAGATCTCAATGATTTGCTTCAAGTCTGGATGATCACTTGTCAAGTACTTTTCAATTGTATTTTCCTCCACAGCATCTCCTTTGGTGAACAGCACCATCATATACTTATTAGCTTCTTCCCCAAAGACCTCCAGGATCTGCTCAGCCATGTCAATCTCTTCTGTAGTGAAGTGCCCATTTGGAAGCACCAACAGGAGCACATGAGGTCCAGGGTCTGCGATGTCAACACATTTGATGATGTCTTTTGTGGTTTCAGATTCAGTCAACCAGATGTCAGGCCACCCAGGAGTGTCCACAACACAAAGTTTGTGTCCATCTACAACGCTGGTGCTCATGGAGAAAGCCTGGGTCACTCCCTGTAAGTTGGGTTCTGTGTGGAAATGTTTTCCACCCAGGAGAATGTTTCCTGCTGAACTCTTTCCTGCACCTCTCTTCCCCAGCAGAACTACTCTGAACACCTCCATTATCAGCCTAATGAAGACAAGAGAAGTTCTGTAGAAAGCTGGTACATCTAGTAAAAACCATAGGTTACAAGGTTCCCTCTGATGGACTCGTCATTTCAAAATCCTTCACAGATTCATGTCAGAAAACTTTGAGAAACCAGTTTTGACTGTATGTTCAGGATCATTGTCTTGTTCAAACATTGATTCTCCACAGATTCAGTTTCTTGGCTGATGAGATTAAATCCTACTGCTTTCAGGTCATCCTGCAGGTTTTTGTGAGGGACAGTTGGCTTCTCTCTTACCTTCCTTATCCTTAGCCTATTTAGAGACAGTCAGTTCCATGATCTTTTTTTTTTTACTACAAACCTATTTTACTAACAGGGATGTTTGAGGTATTTGCTAGAGCGTTGTTTTGAGAAGTTTTTGAAGGGTCTTTGCTACAACCACAATCACTATTTTTTGTTTGGAATCCTAACCATTATCTTTTACAATCGTACCATGTGTGGGTTGCAAAAAAACCCAGATTTTTTTCTTTGTATGTGTTCTGTAGCTTTTCCTATGCTCTGAGCATTATTTAATAATATTTTCCCTAAAAGGAAGGTTCTTCACTACCATATTTACTAAGTTAAATCTTTCCAACAAGTGTTGCCTGAATTCTCATTCTTAATAAATGACTAAGAGACCGGGAGATTGAGGCAGGTAATAGACACAAAAATAAAACACTTTTCAACAGTTCAAACACATGGCCTTAATAGAATAGTGTTGTACCAGGAGATATTAGAATAGAATTTAATCTCATCAGAAAGGGAGCGGGACGTTAGACCCAACAAGACAACAAACCAAAACATACAAACAAAATAACTCAAGGCTGGTTTCTAAAAGAGAAGCTGAAGATCCTTTTCAGTTCAAGTTTGTGGAGTATTTTGGAACTGAGTGTAACCTCGGACAAATGAGGAGGTTGCACCAAGAGCAATGGAGCGAAGGTGAACCACAGTGCTGTAAAAAGGTCATTACTTCTTACTGTAATTAGCTACTAGAAGTAACCAAGTACAAATGTAAATCTGAATGCTTTTTCACTGTATTACATCACTTGTATATTTAAAAAAAAAAAGCAAAAATAGTGCGTAAACTTAATAATAAATTAATTATGGTGATAATACTGCTACCCTGAGGCTGTACCAGCACATAGAGATTCATCTAGTCCTGATCTAGTCCTGTTTCACCTGATACAGTGAGTGTAGACCAGTTAGTTTCCCTAATAAACTGGGTGCTAGTTTAGAAAAAGGCATAAATCAAAGTAATATAATTAAACTGTAGCTTAAATAAAGGCATCAGTCTAATCAGGGCTTTTAGGAATGCATTTGTTTATTCATTTTTTGTGTAAATGCTTAATCCTTAATTGGGTCGCAGGTACCCGGAGCCTATCACGGGGTCTGCAGGCAGCTCACCACAGGACACGCATACACACACCATTCAGTCACACACTCACACCTACAGCTAGTTTAGAATCCCCAGTTCAGCTAACAGCATGTCTTTGGACTGTGGGAGAAACCCGGAGATCCCAGAGGAAACCCACGCCACCGTGAGGAGAACATGCAAACTTTCAGGTCCATTTTATAAAACTACATACATTCATTCATACATTCATTCAGGTCCACTTTATAAAACTATTGTTAACTCGTGTCAATAAAAACTGTAAATGTCTTCTACAATACCTGCTGAATCAATGTGTGTGACTCTGCTTCCCCTCAGATGGTGTGAGCAGGTGAATGTGTGTGTAAGTGCTGAAACCTGAGGATTTATACTCATGAACAGGCCACTAAGAACAGGTTCTGCCTCCCCTGAGTCACGTTACGCTGAAGAGCCGAGTTAGTTTTTGGCTCCACACTCTGGAGAACCTCAGAAAGAGCAACGCCAGAGTTTAGAGTAAGGCCTCGTCCACACAGACGTTCGAAATGAACGCGCTCTGAACTCCATAGGCGTTTTTGTGGCGTTGGTAGCAACGCTGCAGTAACACTTTCAGGTTAGTTCACCACCGTGTGATTCCACATCCTCGTTTTGTTTTGACAGTGTCAGATGATTTAGTACCATGGCAAGCCCCAACAATACAGATTGTGAAACGGTTCCCTCACCAGCGCATTACTGCACATATGACTAATCACCAGCCAGACATTTTGTTATGCAGGCCCAAGCGAACGACCTTCAAAAGTATTACCTGTTACCATTTCTATTACAGAGAATACAAACACATACAAATTATAAAATACAAATACAACATTATCCAGTAATGAGGCAGAGCCTTGTTGTTTCCATCCTGTTATCTGTTTTTGTTATCAACCATTCCCAAGAGAACAGGCCAGAACATAAACAGCTGTGTGGCTTTCTGACCAATCAGAGAGCTTCTTACATAGAACCCTGGACTAATTCTGCATTCGTTTAAGGCAGATAGGATCAAACGAGAGTCTAAATGGAAAAACCAATAGTAAAAGGAAAAGCAGCTGGAATTGAAAAGGAAACTTCAAATCTGTCTTTATTAAATTGATTCATTTTTTAAACTGCATTTTTCAATGGATTTCTATATCACACTATTTATTTATGAACGCAATATCGTCTTTTTATTTTGAGTGTTTCATGCTGTTTTTGTAAATCCTCACTTAATTTATTGATAGAGCAATGTTTAATTACTCATTAAGACTTGCTCTTTTTTTATAATCCATTAAAATGTCAAATGAATGAAATGCTTTATTACTGTTTCTGCGTCACCTGAGACTGCGCTGATGAAACGCAATGCGCATTGATTTATTTAATAAAGAGGAGGCGTCTTTTCTGAATGCATGATGGATGTTTATTGTTTTTTTTTTTGACATTTTGATGTTACAGATATTTGGATGATACATTTATGAAGAATGTTTGAAGGAAAACTAGCTAAGAATTCTACCTCAGCACTCGGCTAAATAAAAACACCGGCGCCGTCTAAAGTGCAGACGTCTCTATAAATTAAACCAGCCCAGTAATCCCAGTTAAACGAGTGACCTGAAGTGTCCCTCCGCCTCATCTCAGATTATGCAAAAACAAGCATTTTTGTTAAGGTCACTTAGAGTAACTCAATAAAGGGCTGGGCAAGAAAGCGCGTATCTGCCCAGTTTATTTATTCAAGCATGGAAGGAAAACCAGTCAGATCATATCCCAGTTCAGCTGGAGGTCTGGAGTCATGGAGGAACGTTCAGAGTCACTCGTTTGAATGTTGACCACTTCACCTCGCTGCCCCTGAGGGTCAGTACCACCGCTCCCTGAGCTTTAGGGTGGTAATGAGCCACAGCGGTGCCGCACCCTCTAGCACATCTCAGGCTTCATCTTGGCCGCACGGCAGCGCAGGACTTTGAGGAAACTGTCGATCTTGTGCGAGTCCCTGCGGAAGCAGGACAGGAGGAAGTGGAAGTTGATCAGACGGGAGATTCTGTCCTGGCCCAGGTTGTTGTTGTAGAAGGGAAGAGTGGAGAGAGCCTCAGAGGACGAGCCCATCTATACAGGAACAAAGTGAAGAAGCAGTCTTTATGGTGAGCCTGGTGTTGCAGGGTGCAAACCATAGGTGTAATATAATATAATATAATATATAAAATATATGAACATAGTTTTGTAAGTATACACCTGTAAGAAGATAATATTACTGTAAATGTGTGCATTTGCAAGTAACCCATTACTGTAATACTCCAGCTTATGCATTGATTTGAATTGATGCCAATTAAGTGCCAAGTCAAGTCAAGGCTATATATATATATATATATATATATATATATATACACGTGTGTGTGTGTATAGTATATAATATTTATGTAAGAAGATGATATGACTAATATAACTGCACGCTAATATAACACAATGTACTTTATTATGTAAAATGTATTAATGTACTACATATATGTACATATCACACTATATTTTGTATATAAATAATAGAATTCCATAACCATATTTTACTCAAACATCCACGGGACATAAAGAATACCTTTTGGACCAGGCGGTCCAGGCCTGCTCCCAGACTGGTGGTGTGGTCCTGCAGCTCTTTGGTCTTGCTGTTGATGGTGTTGCGCTCAGGGTGGGGCAGGGTGGTGGCCTCAGACGAGAGGAGAGCCAGAGGGTCCGACCAGGCCAGCAGCAGAGAACGAGCCAGAGACAGCAGCTCATCCTCCTAAATAAGCCAGAGCATTCAGAATGATGAACCGAAGGTGCAGTTGGACAACACCCATAAACGTACCATCGAAGGTTACCAGAAGGAAGGCTCTTGAAGGACTGAAAAGTTTTATTTAGACAGTCAGCAACCTTAAGCAAGTCACATGTTTCTTAAGACTACAAGACTTAAGACTTCCCTGATTCTGCAAAATAATCACAGATCAAGCGTGGCAATGTTTTTGGTCCATCTGGGCAGACAAGGGTACATCAGTCAGAAGTAGAAGCAGAAAGGTTTATTGATCCTGCAGGAAATTACCTGAATTGCAAATGTATAATTTAAATTTTATAATTCATTAGTTACATTTTACAGCTGCTTGTGTCCATCCAAGCACAAACAATTAGTATTTACAGTTTAGTAATGTGACTAAATGTACCATGAGGTTGTGCTGCTGGTCCCTGTGAAAGAAGTTTTGCCTGCCTGCACTGACATTAGTGGCCACAAGAGGGAGGCAAATACACTGTCATTGAGAGATATAAATATAATCAGTCAAGTTCAGTTCTAAATAGATGTAAGGTGACCATTGTCATATGCAAACACACCACAGCACACAGTGTGGACAGCATGAAATTCTTCCTCCGCAGGCAACCAAGAACACAATGTTCACGGAGCAGGACGGTCTATTGCTCAAGGGTACCTCAGGGGTGACACTTGCAGGCCTGGGATTCAAACATACGACCTTCTGTTCGCAAGGGCAACGCCCTAACCACCACTGCACCCTGAGCCCTGCTTTCCATCTCAAACTCCACATTTTAATAATGTCTACGAAACCGCAGGTATTCTAGGTGTAAATGTGTGCATTTGGAACCGACCCATTATTCTAATACTCCATTTATCCATAATGTTTTAATTGATGCTAGATAAGTGCCATGTCAAGTCAGTGCTCCCCACTACATGAAGATACCAAGCAGAAAAGGTGAAGGTCATCATGGGCTTTCAAGTGAAGCCGCACCATGTCTTTATTAAACTTCCACTAACTCAGCATCACTGGACAGCTCAACACGCTTGGAGGAGAGCACAATACATTAACAACAGGTGCTCACATTGGCTAGCACGGCATTAAACGAACAGAAGAGGAGGAACCCTCCTACACATCCAGAGACACTGAGGCTCTCTTGGACTTCTAGATACTGATAGATGTTGCATCACTGAGGATTGAACATTTCTCTTTAATTTAATAGAAATTATAGGATAACTTGATTGCATGGTCTTGACTCAGGGGCTCATCCCACTACATGCTGTACTTGTACAACTACGTATGTAGCAAATACGGAATCTCGAATCTTGTTCTTACCGGCACTCTGAGGGCCTGATCTTTGTCGTTGGGGATTTGCAGGGAGGACGTGTGGCACATGGATGGTCTCATGATCTTTCCTCCTATAGGTGGGAAGTGAGAGTCCTACAGAGGAAAGAAATTGGAAATCATTGTAAAAATGTAGAAAAGAAGGAAGAGGAATTGTTGATGCTCAGCTTCCAACAGAGATACCAGAGACACCCACATACTCAGGACCATCAAAAGCAACACACCACACCAGTCCTTCCAGATATAACTGGCCTGTTCCTGCCTGCCCACTGCATGCTCTTCCCAACTCCAGCTCATCATTGGGCCATTAACAACCTCCCCTGATTTGCAAAGAGCAGATTACTATGAAATAACACTACCATCCTTATTTAAACACACTACAGATCCTCCAAATGATAAACATGTACCTGATGTAAGAGGGTTCTCTTCTTTTTTAAAAAAAGACGATGAGGGAAGATTGCAAATGAGGTACTGCACAGATCCTAAAACTTTCTTACACTCTTTAAAAAAGGTCCCATATAATGTTCCATGGAAGAACCACGTTTGGTGCTGTAAAGAATTTGTTTTGAAAAGGAGGTCTGTGAATATGAAGAACAATTTAAATACTTCTAAAGAGAATTCAGATGATATGAAGTTCTTCTTAGAACTTGTACATTATGTGTGGATTCGATGTGTGCAGAAGTGTTCTCTGTAACCGCAGTTCTCACACCTGACCTGTGAGAACTTTAGAGTGCAACTGGTCTTCTAGGATCCCCAGAAGGTCTTTATTGTTGCTCTCTCCTTGTGTTGTGAGTTCTGGAGGTTCATAAAGACTAGTTTGAAAATCACTGCTCTAAAGAACCACTTATTGAAAAGTTCTTTAGTGAAACAAAAGCAAACAAAAGCTCTTCGGTGGCACCATGCAAAGAACCATTTCTTGCCCTTTTATTTTTAAACGTGTTGTTGCTTGTTGGAAAGGGCTTTTCGAGGGAGATACAGATGAACATCCAGGTGCACTTGTTGGAGGTTGTACTGACCAGGTCGTTGGTGAGGGAGGTGCTGAGGGAGTGGAGTTTGTCGGAGAGCTGGGAGGCTCTTTCCAGCAGGTCGTTCATGCTGACTCCATCAGTAGAGACAAAGACACACATCAGGACTGTCACTGGGGTAGAAATAGATCAAAAACAACAGGTTCAGGGTTACTTTTGTTGTGATCAGCAGCTGTGAACACATACATTTACGCTTTTATCCAAAGCTCTAACTACAGGGGACAGTCTCCCTGGAGGGTTAGGGTTAAGGGTCTTGCTCAGGGACCCAGTGGTGGTGCTGAAGGTAGGACTGACCTCTTGGTCTGGAGGCAAGTACCCTACCCACTGAGCTACCGCCACCCTACATAGTGTGATGAGACGTTTCTCCATGAACCTCGGTGCAACATATAACAACACTCAGAGGAGGTGCTCTCTCAATAGATTAATTCATCGATTCATTTTCTGCAGCCGCTTAATCTTTACTAGCCTATTCTGGGGTCTATGGGGTCTATGGCAGCGACTCTCTGAATAGAGTTTTCTAAACCTCTTGTAGACACATCTATTTAGAAACCCCCTCTTCTATCATCTATCTATTCTAAATCACACTTGCTCTTCTGATTAAACTTACATCTTCTTGCACTACTCCCTACATAAAGATGTTAGCACTTAGAACTCTCTTCTGTCCTGAAACTTGAGTGTTTCCTCAATTTGCAATGAGCATCTGCCAAATGAATGTAATATGATGTAATATAATGTGATGGGACAGCGTTTCTCCGTGGGACACGGTGCAACATATACGTAGCAACATTCGACGTTCAACAGAATGCAAGTTCTGACAGAAACGGTACAGAAAGTACAATAAATAGACACCACAGTAATGTAATGTAACAGTATAGTTGAAAGAGCTTCAGGAGAAGCTAAAAGATGATGGAGAGAAGGAGAATGAAAAGATGGTAAGTCCATTAAAAAGAAGTGGACATGAGTGGACACAGGAACTGAAGCTGTCTTGGACCAATTGGACCTTAACGTCTACATACAATAATACTTACCTGCCAGGTGCAGTTTTGTACTTTGGGAGCGTCGAGCCATTTTTCGTTTTTCGGTCTTCCTTCTTGTTCCTCCTCACTCTGTAGGATTGATGGATTCCTCACGCTCTCGGTCACATCCTCTCCTTCATTCCCGTTATATACCCTTCTTGTCCACGTTCATTTGTGTATGCAGTGGACCCTTCACCCCAAGAGCATTGTCTCTAAACTAGTTCCGTCCAGAATCGCCCAAATGAGAAACATTGTCTTGGGGACAGGACTGATGAATAGCCAGAGGCTATATGACCACACACAGAGAGCAGAGGTGCTGCCGGGCGGGATCCAGCAGTACTCGGCCAAATTGGGAACAAATGAATGAATATCTATTAGATGAGGTTAATTAAGAGCAGCTCGATCTAAAAGGCTTCACGCGTGTCACGGAAGGAACTGGAACTGACTGCTCTTGAGAGTTGTGTGGGGTGTGAGGTGTGGGGGCTGAAGCCAGTCAACCGCGTTGGTCAAACCCAGGAAACACGCTTTCGTGTGTTTTCAACTAAAATGCCAAAGTGAGTCATGTTTAAGCCAGACGTCACATGGTAGCAACAATACGCAAGGATTGGCCACGTCTCAGTGTTCTGTTTAGTGTCGTTCCACACTTTTGTTTATAGGTGTGCAGTTGTTTGTTTACATAGTTGTGTTTAGGGTTGTCCAACCAGTCGGGGTCAGGCACCACTGGCCAGTTGCTCCAATGCACTGGTGCAGAACATCTGAAGGCTGCAGAAGTTGATGGAGGAACTCTATTGTTCCAGACTGGCTCCAAACAACAGACACAGCTCCTGATAGTGAGTCCACCCTACACTTCCACTTAAGTGTTGGATCATCGCTCCTGAAGCACGACTTTTCCATAACGATTTAGCACTCAGTGCTCTCCTCTGGTCCTCAGCCTGTCTTGAATGTTTCCTCATGTTGGGTAGAAGCATGTGCCAAAGGATCATTATGTAATTTTGTAATGTGGTAACTAGTACATTTGGCCAGTTGCGTACATACAAATGGATCCAATGCTTCTTTGTAGAGAATCTACTTTTTCATACAGGTGCCCTTTATAGACATTAAAATTTGACCCAAGTCACTGACTCAAGTTAAGTCAAGTAGGTGATGATTGTTACTTCAACCATAGACACACAGTGTGGGGCAGCTGGGTGGGCTAGCGGTTAGTTGCCCCTGTGATCAGAAGATTGTGGGTTCGAATCTCAGGCTGCTTAGTGAATTGGTCATAACCACAGGCAGAATTTCACCTTTCTAGGAGCTAAGAACAAAAACAGAAACCCACAGGATTACATGAAGACAGGAAGGACTAAGGAAAGAGATTAAAAAACACCAGAGCAACAGGTCAATGTAACAGGAGCAGTAACAGCACTAGAGTGGGTGAATACAGTATTACTAATGCAAAGAACTGCAAAGACTAAAGCAGACTGCAATAATGGGTAGGACACTTGACTCTGGACCAAGAAATCATGGGTTCAAATCCTACCTTCAGCAGACCACCACTGGGTTCCTGAGCTAGACCCTAAACCCCAAGTTGCTCCAGGGAGACTGCCCCCTGTAGGTAGGGAATGGAAGTCGCGTCTGCAAAATGCCGTCAATGTATATGAATAAATACGGGGTGTTTACAGTGGCATTTGGTGAGTAAGTTTTTTTTGTTTATGGCAGAACAGTGTGTGTGTGTGTGTGCAGTGTGACTGGGAGAAGGGAAGCATTTCAATTCAGAGAGTGTGTGTGTGTGTGTGTGTGTGTGTGTGGCTTACAGTTAGTTGTTCAATTCTGACTCAAGACTCGACTCAGAATCACTCCTGAGACCTGAGACTTGGCTCAGACTCGCGTCTTTTATGTTGTAATGTTTTGTTTCATACTTTATGAAGCTTAAATACTTGAAAACTGTATATAAAGTAAATGTATGAAGAGAAAAGGGGGCTGGCCAATGTTATGGTAGGCCAATTCAAAAGTCTTTGTGGGCCAATTCAGGGCAGCCCTTTTATAGGTATAGAGTATACACACCGCAACCATAGCACTAAACCACACACTAGTCCCTCCCACCACATACACACACCCGCCACACACACACTGACCTCAAACTCTGACATTCAAACTGGCCACCATTTTCAGCGCTCCTGGTAACGCCCCACAGAAGAGAATATACAGACACACACATACACACACACACACACACACACATATCCACACACATACACACATATATCCACACACAACACATACACACACACACACACACACACACAACACACACACATATCCACACACATATCCACACACAACACATACGCATACACACACACACACATATCCACACACACACACACACACATATCCACACACAACACACACACATATCCACACACAACACATACACACACAACACATACACACACAACACACACACACATATCCACACACAACACACAAACATATCCACACACACATATCCACAGACAACACACATACATACACACACAGACACAAACTACAGACTGTTTCCATGTACTTAGCAGTTTATTTAGTTGTTAGTGGGTTTAAGGTCCTCCTGTGCCTCTTAGCTTCAGATAAAAAGAGTGTAAACTGTTAAAAGTGTCTGTTGTTCAGGGCTGGCATTCATTCGACTCATTTTGAGTGCAGTCTCCCCTCCCCCCTCCACATGTGCCCCTCAGGCTGTGAGGAAATACTTTGGTTTCTCCTCACAGTCTTTATCTCAGAGAAGAATGGGCTCTTTAGTTCTTCCCTGTTTGCTCTCTCTGGCCGACCCCACTTTACTCCACCCGACTGTCTTCTCCCCGCTAACATGGGTGGAGAAATGGCTGACTTAACACTTTTCTCACGTTTGTGAGAAAAATGAGAGCACATGCACACACTCGCACAGTGAGACGCACAGGATCACTGCTAGGATCCAGCGAAGGATACGATTGTGAAAGTGCCTTTTCATGAAGAGCATGGTTTTGATTCCTTTCACAGGGATATTTTTAATATGTTTTATAAACAGATATTATATCAATAGAGCTAAAATCTGCTAAAACATAAATAAATATAATCCACTGCAACAAAAAAAGACCATGTGGGGAGAAGCAACCTCACACCATAATCCCCCCTCCACCAAACTTCACACTCAGACAGACCAGTACCGCTCTGCTGGAAGTCGCCAAACCCAGATTCCTCCATCAGATTGCCAGATGGAGACATGTTAGTCATTTACACCTCTGCAGCCGACACTTTGCATTGCACTTAGTGATGTTTGGCTTGGATGCAGCTGCTCGGCCATGAAAACGCATTCCATGAAGTTCTCTGTGCTGTACTTGAGATCATCTGAATGAGGTTTGGAGGTCTGTAGCAGCCTCTGAGCACTCTGCGCCTCACCATCCGCTGACCGCACTCTGTCAGGTTACGTGGCACCACTTCGAGGCTGAGTTGCTGTCGTTCCCAATCGCTTCCACTCTGTTATAATACCACTGACAGTGGCATATACCGTGGAATGTTGAGTAGCGAGGGAATGTTCATGTTGCACAGGTGGCATCCTCTCACGGACCCACACTGGAATTCACTGAGCTCCTGAGAGCGACCCATTCTTTCACTAATGTTTGTAGAAGTGTCTGCAGGCCCAGGTGCTTAAAGGAATACACCTGTGGCCATGGAAGTGATTGGAACACCTGAATTTAATTATTTCGATGGGTGAATTTCAGCAACATATTATATGTTATTATATAACAGCTCTGGAAAATATCAGGGCCAAAATCAACCAGTTTATTTTGAAATCAGTCTCTGTATGAGTATGAGAACCATTGGATTTCGATATCAGTGTGTGGTAAATTCCTACACAAGCACCTCACTCTGCTTTATGGGGACCAAGGGCTACTTTACAGCAGGACTGTGTAAGACTTACAATAGTTTAAAATGTCTAACACAATACAAGAAGGGAGAGATTAAATAAAAATCACCGACTGCCATGTTTAAAATTTTAAATGTCATATTTTAGCAATGAATTTAAAGTTATTTCACTCTTTGATATGTCTTTAAAAGAGTAACCGCCTCATCAAAAAGGTGTTAGAACCCATGGAAGAGCCTCTTCTCTAAAGAATCTCCCAATGAAGGTGTCTTTAATGAGATGTGAGAATGTTTTACGGTTTAATGAACCTTTGCAGAATTAAATGGCTCTTCACCAATTAAAGGCTCGTCCAAGAACAGAACATCAAACCGGAGAACCTTTTTTTTTTTCAGCGAAAGAAGTTCTTAGATGTTTCTCCCAAAAATGTGCGATCCCCTGAATATTTTCTCTTAATTCCCCTGCAGGGTCAAACGTTCAAACCATAAAGTGAAGCAGGTGGGACCCACACACACAAACACTGTCAGAAACACTGTGGAAACCAGCAGGACAAAGACATCCAAAACAAACATCTCAACAGAAAAGTCGGGGCCGATCCATGATATCTTTGTTTCTTCAAGCTTTAAAGATCCATTTTTTGTAAATGAATTGTGCAAATATGAAGAACCCTTAAACTTTGAAGAACCCAGGAACCGTTTAGGAACCTTTATGTTTAGGAATGGGGGTGCAGCTTATAGCTAGAGCCCAAAACAAACATCACCTCTGCAGAAACTTCGGAGGTTGGTTCATCACCTCTTGGACCAAATGGCCACTCTATACTCAGCTTTTCCCGCAGTGCTAAAAAAAATAAACGGTTCCCAAATGGTTCTTCAATCTGGGAAAAGGCTTTAATTGGTGGAACCTTAGCATCCCCTGTGTACATACATACATGCATTTACATCCATCTACCCAAACGTATATATTTATATCTATATAGTATTTTGTATTGAGTACAGTTTTTATTCTTATATTGTTATATTGTGTAGTTTTTACACGTTATGCTGCTTCTCTCTTCTCTCTTGTTCTGTCCGCTCTGCTGTAAGACTGCAAATCTCCCACCGCTGGGACTAATGAAGGGCTATCTTATCTTATCTCTCCTCTTATCTCATTACACGGATCCTTCAATTTTCAAAGGTTCTTTGTATTTCTTCACCTCATTTGTAAAAAAAAAAAGACCCTTGCTCAATATTGTTTCGAAGTTTTTCTTTAATTCGGGTTCAGCCCTGTTTTGGTGAGATATAGAGGCATTTTAAGAGCATTCATTAAAGAGCCGCTCCCATCATAGAGAAGAATGGAGTAAAGTTTATGCACTCAAATGGTTCCTAGTGCTGAATAGAACCACTACTGTTACTAAAACCCCTGGAGATGCTTTTATAGGGGCTATGAATGGTAATGTGTGAGGGATAACCAAACCTTTAAGTCGGGGTTCTTCAAGTGTTCTTTTGTAAAAAGCAACGGTCATTTACGATAAATGTCTACGTTTATTATGATGGAGAAAGTGTTGTATATGGTTTTTAAAAGGGCTTTTCTTTTTAGCACCAATACAGCAACTGCTATTGTTTCTAGCCTTTTGTGGTGATTTCTGTTCAGTTGAAGCTGCTACAGGCAGCATGCACTGCTGAAGGCTGCTCAGGGATGTTGTGATGCCACAGTGTGATGAGGTTTTTACAATGTTATAAAAAATAATATACAATAAACTCACTCAAACCGGCCACCTTTGCGTAAAATGTGATTTGAATGTGTTTTAACAGGGTTTGTATTTGTGGGTTCCATTGGCTTCAGTTTATTGGTTGGATTATTGGTTCAACCTTGCAGGAGAAAGAAGACAACCCTTAGCAAAAAGTAGTTTATTACTAAGAGTATACTTATTTTATCCCAAAACTGGGGCAGTATACATGAAGTTTACATTTTATTTACTATGTTTTATATACTTAAGAATAGTATAGTGAAGTATACTTGACTTATACAGATAAATATAAAGGAAGTATATAAAAGTACACTTTTGTAAACTTAAGATGTCTTTATGAAGTAAACTTAAAGTATACTTATATAACCGAAAGCACACACTGTGCGATTTTTGGCCCATTTTGAGATGATTTTTCACTCGATGGAGGCCCAGCTTGTAGAAACGTGGCCTCACAACAGCCATGAGAAGAGTCGGATGGATGCCGCTGCTCAGTTGCACTGTGACTCTAATTGTGACTTTCCCACCTCAGTGTTGTGGCGCGGCGCAGAACTGTTTGCACAATTTGATGCAAGATATTTTTGTATTTATTTAATGAAACAAACCATTTTTGTAATTTCCGTTGTTCGTACCTTCAAAGGGAATGCTCTGTTATTTATTCACTACTCTACTTTCTAGTACATCAGGGCTGTAAAGTGTGAGAACATGAATCGTCAGCTACGAGCTTCTAACCCCCAAGATTCAGTCGTACAGTTTGAGCAGGAGCCAAATAATGCGACCGAAAAAATGGCACAGTGTATGCCTAGCTTTAGAAACGCTCTAATTTAATCTGAAGAAGTATTACATTAGTATACTTTCTAGTGCACTACAAGTACATGGTCCCTATACTCTCTATACTTATACTTATACTCTAGTATACTTAATACAATTAACTTCTAGTATACTACTTTTTGCTAAGGGGAAATATACAGGAAAACAAAGGTTTTGGGAAGTTCTTGGAAGCTCTTCATTTATTTTTGTAACCACTTATTCCTTACTAGGATTGCGGGTACCCAAAATAAAGGTTCTTAAATGGGACTGAATTGAGAGAATCACTGGCGTGCAGAGACTCTACTGAAAGTCTGCCGACTGTTCAGTGCTCAATTCTGAATTTGTGGCTTATTTGTGACAGAAAAAGTCATATTTGTGTCAACAGCTCCAGAACAGCACTGATCCAAAGGAACTGGTCTTGTTCTTGTGTTCTTGTTGTCAGTGCAGTTGTGGTACTGGAGTGTGTGTAAACAGGTAGAGTGGAAGATAACCTAATCAGCCCCTTTCTGAAAATGTATTTCACCTTTGAGCTCCCCCTCCCATGAGTGAGCCCCCCCCCCCCCCACCTACCCAACCTCTGGCTAAAAGGGGCAGATCCACACTCTTCACAAGAGCCTCACCAAAGTCAGGAATTATTCATTGAGCTCTTGTCGACTGTCCAGTGGAAAAAAGGTACAGTGATTGCTTGACATTTCATGCTAATTTAATTTAAGGGAGATTTGGACTTGTTGAGTGTTGTTTTAAATGAATTCCAGTGTGTGTGTGTGTGTGTTGTGTGTGTTTGGGAACACAGTGTGCTTGCAGAGGGAGGGAGGAATGAATGGGGGGATGGGGGCGTGTGCGTCCTCACGCTCTTTTCCATTTTCTGAAGAAACTTGGAATGTTTTTTTTATTTAAAAGCCTCTGAGTCGCTGTATGCTACAGTTCCTGGGGTTTTTGAGGTACCTGCTGAGGTCAGTGGTCAGTGCCCTGCTGGAGTGTTGCCTGATTGCATGCATGCAGGTATAAGAAGCTGCAACTTTTACTGCAAGATCAAGTCGTGCTGACCCCCCCCAGCTTTACTTCTTCACTTTGAGTTGACTTGGGGAGATGCAGGCGGACTCTTTTGTGCTTTCTTATTGCCTCACAGGCTTCTTTTCCCATGTTTGAAGACCAACCAGATCAGCAACGTTGTGTGCATAAGTTTTGGCACCCCTGGTCACGTAACATGATTGAAAAATGCAAAAAAATGTTCTACAGAAAATAGACTTTAATGTGCAGTTTATTTGTTTACGTGTTACATTTTTGGGGGCAAAAGTAAGTATAAAATGAGGCCTGTGTAAAATCCGCATCTTTAATGTTGTTTTAATGTTTTGCAGTGTTCAGAATACAGGGGCATTAAGAAGTGAAAATCACTTTCTATGAACACAGTTGCACCACTGCGTCCACAAATGCAGGCCAAAACTCTAGCATGCAAAGAAGAAACCGTATTTAAACATGACCCAGAGGCGCAGCAGCCTTCTCTGAGCTCCAGCTTATTTCAGAGACAGGGTGGAAAGCCGTCCTGTGGTCTGGCAATTCGAAAAGTGAAATTCTTTTTGGAAATCATTGGAAATCACCGCTTCCTCAAGGCTAAAGAGGAGAGGGACCATCGGGTTGTTGTCAGTGCTCAGTTTAAAAGCCGTTTTTTGATGTGAGGGTGCATTAGTTCACAGGGCATTAGCGGCTTTAATGCTTATCATTGAGATATTCAGGTGTGTATGTAAGTATGTATGTGTATATATATTATATACATAAAGATACGTGAAGGTCACCTTGATGCTGCACCACACTGGACCGGGGAGGGACAGAAATCACTGACCTCTTCCAGGCTGCTGAGGTTTCTATGATCTTCTGTAAACTTCACGTTGCTTCACTGAGGTTTTAAATTGTTGCAGTGTTACACTTTTAGTCCATAAAAATCACAACTTCCTAAACCTCTGGTGCAGCGCGGCCCTGCTGCCTCAGTAAAACCCAATGAACGCAGGATTTATTTATTTAAGGCAGGAAACAATAGATAAGTAATTATGGTCATGTATGTTTACTGTAAAGTTTCAATGTAACACATATAAAAGTCACTGGACTGTAACGACAGCTGAGGGCCTCCAGATGGCGTGTCCGGCTCTGCCTGGGCTCCTCTGCTGCTCTGCTGAGTGGAGTGGGTTTTTTCAGTGGGGTGTAAACATCGCCCCCTACTGGCCCAACTCACTCAACCACTCACATACTTACACATTCATTACTCTCATAAGTAGAATCACTTTGGGGTTTCTAACCTCATTCCCAAAACGTTTTCTCTGTTTAATAAAGGCCTTCTCTCTCTCTTTCTCTCTCTCTGTATCTCTCTCTCTCTCTCTCTCTCTCTCTCTCTCTCTCTCTC
>JBBJLR010000029.1:5265480-5284752 GCA_037577145.1 Brachypetersius gabonensis
AGAGAGAAAGAAAGACAAAGAAAGAGAGAGAAAGAGAGAGAGAGACAGAGAGAGAGAGAAACAGAGAGAGAGAGAGAAACAGAGAGAGAGAGAGACACAGAGAGACAGACAGACAGAGAGAGAGAGAGAGAGAGAGAGAGAGAAAATGAGAGAGGGAGACAGAGAGAGACAGAGAGAGATTTCAGAGAGAGACGACCTCCACGCTCCCCCAACCCAACACGCTCCCCCAACCCAACACCACCACAGTCCCCCAACCCAACACCACCACGCTCCCCAACCCAACACCACCACAGTCCCCCAACCCAACACCACCATGCGCCCCAACTCAACACCAACACAGGCCCCCAACCCAACAGCACCACAGTCCTCCAAACCCAACATCACCGCAGTCCCCCAAACCCAACATCACCACAGTCCCCCAAACCAACACCACCACAGTCCCCCAACCAACAAGTCCCCATTCTCTGCTCAGCACTATGGTGCAGTGAGGCAGAGAGTGATGAAGAGGCTCAGACTCCCTACCACACACACACACACACACACACACACACACACACACACACACCACCTCTCTCAACACCCCCCCAACCCCACACACCACCACCTCCCCCAACTTCTCTCAAACACACACACCACCTCCCCAACCTCTCACTCACACACACACACACCTCCACCACCACCACCTCCACCTCCACCTCCCCAACCACACACCCCCTCATCCCTCACCTCTCTCCAGGCAGAGCGGCTCGCTCATGGCGGCCATGTCCGCCTCCTTGCCCGGGTGGTAGTAGGAGGACATCATGAGGAGCAGAGCCGGACAGGGGCGCTTTCTCTCGGGTCTCAGCTCTCGGGGTCCGTCCTAGGAGGAGGCTGTAGCATCTAACCCAGGCAATGTCCCTCCGATCCGGCTCCGAACACAGCACCGCCGGCTGACGCAGACCCCACGTCACACACACACGGAGAGACCCCCACCCTCCAAACACTGACATCTCTCCATCTTTTAAAGGAATAGATGCACTTTGCCTGCCCATTGTGATCTTCTGACTCTGAATAGTGGGTCTGCCACCTCCAGCAGGAATCAGAATCATTCATCAGATGAGAGCATATGCACAAAATACATTAGGTGCACTAAAGTATTGGGACACAACTCTAAATTACTGGACTCAGGTGTGACCCAATCACACGCACTGCCACAGGTGAATAAAATCTAAGCATACCAAAACACATTCTGGACATCTTTGAGATGAACTGGAACGGAGACTGCGAGCCAGTACTTCTCGTCCAACATCAGTGCCTGACCTCATAATTAAAGTCTCTGTTGGTGTAATGGTCAGGCGTCCCAATACTTTTATCCATACTGCGTGTCAGTGTTGCGATTTCACTGCAACATATAGTGATTGTGATGTCTTTCAAGACATTAAAGGGTCCATATGATGACTTTAGTCGAAGTTAAAGAGATAAGAAACTTTATTTATCCCGAGGGAAATTCTTTTGTCTTTAACATGCTCAGTGCAACAGAAGGACTAAAAATAGACAGGTAAGAGTTTAAAAGGAGCAGCAGTAATAGACAGAATAACAAATAACTAACAGATTTAATAAAATTATTTTTTATTAATTAGTGCAGGTAGGAAGGATTTTCTGTGGCTGCATTTGGAGGCGATGAGTCTTTTGCTGTGTGGCTCTGATGGCCCACCATAGAGGCGTACATGGGGTTGTCCATGATACTGAGATGCCTTTTCAGCATTCTCCTATCAGACGCCTCCTCCAGGTTCTCCAGTCTCACACCCAGGACAGAACCAGCCTTTTTCATCACCACACTCTCTACCACAGAGTGATAGAACATGGTCAGCTTTTTTCAGCACACACTGAAAGACCTGAACTTCCTCAGTAGGTAAAGCCGGCTTTGCCCTTTCTTGGACCTAAAAAGGCTTAAAGCCCTACATATTGTTTTAACTGCCTCTTCCATACACTTCATATTTGGACAATAAGCGACAAAAACAGCCAGTTTTCAAACCACAATTTTGTGATGTCACAAATCCAGCAGATTTAAATATAGCTCCTTATTCTGCCTACAGAATCACATTCTTTTTCAGAATGGATATTGATGGCTATTAACATTTTTTTTTTAAATTGGGACTGCCACTTCCCTGGTGGTTAAGAAATTGCCCCAAGATGGATGTGGGATTGAATCCCAGGACTGCTAGTGGCACCACTGAGGTACCATCCCAACACTCTGTTCCCGGGTGTTGGGTTCCTGCTACTTCACTTGGTGAATGGGTTAAATGCAGAGAAAGAATTGTGCACTCTGTGTTGTGTTCACACATGGCTATAAGAGGAAACATTAGCATTGTTGTCTGTGCTATTGTTAAACCTGAGGTTTACAAATCTGCACATTTTGTTAAAAATATCAGCGGTTTACTCATGGACCTTATCAGGGCTGAATCAGTCTGAGTCTGATCCTCCTTCTCTATTATAATGGTAGTCATCCCAGACATCTATTAGCTAACAGAACAGAATTCACAGGTTTGTGTTCTCCTCCAAGCATGTTGAGCCGTCTGTTATACCAGCAGCAGTTCAGAGAGATGTGGTGGGTCTTCACATGCCGTGGGTGGAGGCACCTGCCGGCCTTCACCCTCCCAGTGTTGGTAGTGAGACTGGTGAAGTCCTAGCTAGTGTGGAATCAGACACCACTAAATTGAAAGGAAGATTGGTGGAAAAAAAGAGCCAGCCTGTGCTGGTCCATCACATAGGTGATGCAGGCAATAGCTAGCGACACCTGAAATGATGCATTTTTACGAGGCTATTTATTTACACAAGCTCTTAAAAATGATGCTTTTATTACCTTTCAAAGTGACGTGACCCTTATAGCCACACGTGAACACACCAGTGTGAATTTTTTCTCTACATTTAAGTCATTCACTAAGTGAAGCAGTGGGAAGCCAGTGACGGTATGTGGGGATGGTACCTTGCTCAAGGTTAGCTCAGTGGTGCTAATGGACCTCTTATGATTCAAACCCAAAACCTTCCCAACCCACAGGCAACTGCCTAACCACCAGCTGCCCCATTTGAAACCCTTTACAGACTTTAAGCCTTTTTAGTAACAGTGATTTAATGGGCCCTTAAGTCATCGGTCACAATATGTAGCAGTAAAACTGCAATACTGGTATTTTGTTCATGCAGCTCAGTTTGGTTTAGCCTGATTACTGGAATCTCATATGACGATGATCATCCTGCTTGTATTAATCCATTAAAATGCTTTTTCCTGTTTGTTATAATTGCATACATAAGCTATTGGTGGCCTGACGATTAGGGCGTCCAAATCAGAAAGCCGTGGGTTCAAATCCCAAGACTGCTATTGGCACCACTGAGGTTCCCTTGAGTAAAGTACCGTCCCCACACACTGCTCCCCAGGCTCTGTGTTCATGGCTTCGCTTGGTGAATGGGTTAAATACGGAGAAAGAATTTTACACCGTGTTCTGTGGTGCGTTCAAGTATGACAGAATGGTCACTTTACACTATGCAGTCCGTCTATGAGTTTAGTGATGGAACCGACTGCCACACAAGAGGCACTAGCTAAAATCTTGCCTAGGGCACCAAACTGGTCAGTGCCAGCTTTGCTTTCTGCATTATTATTTAACAGTAATAGCGGTCAGTGAAAATTTCCCGAAGGCCCTAAAACAAACTACATCCTGACCACCCTCACGCCCATTTTTCCCTAAATGCCCCAGAAACCTGGGCTTTTTTTATTTTCCCACAAGGAACAGACATTTTTTCCATGAGCTTTGTATTGTGTAAACTGTCCTGAGAGCCATTTGAAGATTAAACCTCGAGAGTGCCAAAATAAAAGCTTCAGCAAACCAGCTGGCACCACTCAGCTGTAATCATGCCTTATAAAATCACTGGAGTATTGCTGTCCATTACGAAACTCCATTCAACTGCAGGCTATTATTTCTCCCGTCACTGCAAATAATCCCCTTTATTCATTCACAAGCCCACAAAAGTTCATAAAAAAAAGCATATTTATTAAAGAGAACCAAGACGCAAAACATAACACCCCCCAAAAAAAAAGGTCACAAGATGGACAGGTTCACAGAGCATTCACACGGTTTAATGCAAGCTAATAATAAAAAAAAAAAGAAAGCAATTTAACGTGAACCTATGGCAACATATCCTTGATTAAAAACGTGTCAGACTCGATTTGGGTGAGGGGGCTGTTGCTAAACGATCACATAGTGAGAGAAAGGCAAACAGAACTGTACACAACGAAGCATCCGAGCAGCCAGGGAGACATTAGTAGTGACGTTTTCAGATGAACATATTCTTAAATACATCCTACCTTGAAATGACTCCTATTGACTATTAAAGAACCACGACCCAGTCTACACTCTAAGCAGATGTGTTAAAATATATATTTTTAAATAATCACCGTCATGTCTCCAGGTAAGGACAACACAAAACACTGCTTCTATTAACAAATCTTCACTAATTTTACAGTTTTCTGATCTACTTACTCTGGTACGTCATGTTATTGAGGCCTGAAATGTGTACATAGTTCAAAATAAAATCCTATGATTATTTAGACACACTTTGTGCCATTGTCCTTAACTAGACATGCAGCACATGGACAGATTTCCATTCATGGATTAAGTCTAGCCTTAAGACTAAACTGCGATGGCAATGTTGATTTCCTGTTAAAAGTCCTTAGTCCAGGTTTAGGCCTAATCAAGGTGGGAAGCTGTCCTTGCTCCTTTTTAACACATCTGTGTTTAGAGTGCAGGCTGTAACCCCAAACGTATTTAATATTCGTCACCCGTGGCCTCCACCCTGTAACCATTTTCGTTAGACGCGTAGCCTTCTCCGGACTGCATGGAGTCTTGGTCCATCATCAAGCCCATCCCGTCCTGAGAGCCTTCTTCAGACTGTGGTGGGACAGCATCTTCCCCTTCTTCACCTCCGTTTCCCAATCCTTCATGATCTCCAGCAGGGGTCAGCAGAGAGGCGTGTCTGTCCTCCCTGCGTTCCCCTCGCTCTCGATCACCCCGGTCTCGCTTGTGCTCGCGGTCCCTGTCCCGGTCTCTCCTTCTTTCTCTATCCCGGTCTCTATCTTTGTCTCTATGACTTCTCTTCCTGTCCCTGTCCCGTTCCCTATCTCTATCTCTATCCCTCGCCCTTTCCTCTCCTTCCATACCTCCTTCCTCACCTCTTCCCAGCTCGCCTGCGCTGGGGTCCTCCACACCCCTCTCTCCTCCTTCTCCCATGCCGTCAGTCATGCCGCCCATGCCTTCCTCTCCTCCCTCGGCTCCTTTCCCCCTCTCTCTGTCCCTCCTCCTCTCCCTGCTCCTGCTCCTCCTCTTGCGGTCCCTCTCTCGGTCGCGGTCTCGGCTCCTCTCTCGACTCTTGCCCTCCTTGCCCTCCCCGCCCTCCACTCTCTCTCTCTCCCTGTCTCTCCGCCGGCTGCTACCGCCCTCCTCCACGCCTGCCACGACTCCCCTCTCACGCTCACGGGAGCGGGTGCGCCTGCGTCTCTCTCTGGATCGAGAGCGACGCCTTTCCCCTCGATCCTTATCCCGTTCACGGTCTCGACTGCGGTCGTGCCGTTCACGTTCACGGTCTCGGTCGCTGTAAGGTGAAAATAAGAAGACCAGTGGTCAGAATGGAGCTCGCAACAGAAAGACCTGCCTCAACATTTTACAAGTTCTCAAAAAGGTGGCAGTCTGCATATCTATTCATTCACTGACACTCATTACATTCTAGAAATCATTTAAGACTTTCTTCATTGTGGACACTTCCAGCTGGATTTATATTATTGTTTTAATAGGTTTCCAAACATTTAAAAGGACACTGTATTTTAGGTATAACCCCTGATACAAACTCACCCTCCAATAGGTCGATCATCATAGCGTGAGGTATCATCTCTGCCAGAGTGCTTGATGTTGACATCGGCTCCACCTCTTCTGGTACCCCCAAGCCCTCCACCTAGTCACCAGAGACAAATTACTTACAGGAGGCATCTAATGTACTGGCATACCTAAGCACACACATTTCCCGCTTTACTCTTTAGGTCTTAGAAGTAAAACAGGTTGCAAATCCTTTCATAACGTCAGCATGAATAGGTAAGACCAATCTACAGCATCTGGTTTTGGTTTAGTAGTATATATTCCTGATATATAGTTTCTAGTGTATATATAGACAGTTAATGTTTAGTTTCCATACATTTAGTGATCTGTAAGTGTTGAATGAAACAATGTTTTTCCCTTTATAAAAGTGAGAAAAGCCTTTTTAAAATAAAAAAATTACGACTAATACAATTTTTTTTAAACATCTGCAGGAAATGGATCCTTACCAAGCCTACGGGGGTGCCACCCTTTCACAGTGCGACCTCTCTCCACGTCCACAAGAACCCTCCTCCCGTCAATCTTTTTGCCGTCGGCATGCTTGTAGGCAGCTACAGAGCAGGAGAATGAGAAAGGAAGAGGAAAAGGCAGAGAGGGAGAGACAGAGGGAGAGGATGAAGGGGGGAAAAAAAGAAGTGAAAGTGAGAGAGAAAAAGACAGTGAGGCGGAGGAATGCATATGGCAGTATTGTGTGAGTTCTCTTACCTGGAGATACAGTGTGATGCCCACGCAAGTTCACACAGCCATTAGAACGCACAAGCTTACCTCAGTTACCCGACAGCTGTGAGGCTGCAGGAAATCGGCAATTGTGCTGCCAGCGTCTAATCACTTTATTTATATTACGTATCGCTTGGGCAACATTATTACAGCCTTGTCATTTTGTGTCAGTCAAGTTCCAGCCTGAGGCCTGAATCATTAATGTTCAGTGGTGCCACACACACACTAATGAGCATCAACTGTAATAATGTGAGTTATGTAATATTCAAATTGAGATGAAAAAGAAACCCATCTCAAAAGCATAACCCGTTTCTTAATGAGGTTCAAACTGCAACTCTGTATTATATAAAATCTATTCAGGTCAATCAGCCTTTATTTAAGACTGAGGGGAACCAGAAGTGGATGGCCTTAAACTCCTGACTACTAGAAGCAAATAGTGTCATCATGAGCATGTAGATGAAACCTCTTATGGAATAGATTGTAAAAGCATGTGCCATTACATTATATGCCTCCAAGTAGGTTTTCCACTAGTCTCTTTAAATTCAATGAATTCATTCTTTTAGTAGTAGTTGGTACACGGGAGCATTAAATCTCCACTTGGCCTTGAACCATAATCGCTTTAGCATATCCTGCTGGCTGACGACCATCAGGCCTTCAGAAAACATACGTTTCAACAGCTTGGCATGACTTGCAATGACTAATGTTTGAGAAACACTGTTTATGCGCCTGGCAAATTTACACGACGAACAGGAATCTGCAGGAATGCATGAGCGAAGTTCAGTAAAACAAAAGAACTGTCTGTGGCTCCATTAAGAAATGCAACGGATGGTTCTGAAATGATCAGTTTTTGTAAAGGAGAGTAAAGAGCAAGCTTAAAGAATCTTTAAAAGTTCCCATGACATGAAAAATTCAGTTTTTTATATGAATACGAGTTCCCCTAGCCTGCCTGTGGTCCTGCAGTGGCTAGAAATGTTGATGGGTACAAAGAGTGCTTAGATCATGCTGCTCCGCCGTCAAGGAAACAGCTCAGAAGACCTGATCTGGAATTTGGCCCCGTATGTATTGGCCCACAAATGTATTTTTTGTTCCTTTAAGCAAGCCTCTGAAGAACCAGTGAGTTAAATTTATTTTCTCTGCAAATGCGCCGACAGAACTTCCTAAAGTTTTGTATGTCTGCCCCAAAGCCCTCCCCCACCCTCCACCTTGCTTCTCTCCTCCTTATTATCATTTAAAGCTACAGACACAGAAACGGCACGTCCTCTGGAAATCTCATTGTGGGACTGACACGGGTCAAAGCGGCTGTAATTCTGCACAAAGACTGAATTTCGGAAAGAGACTTCAGATACAGTATTAGGGGACCACTAAAACCTATATAAGAGCTTACAAAAGCAGCATGTCATGGGACCTTTAAAAGAACCCTTGAGCTGGTATGGAACCATAACACCTCACGGTTTTTCACACTAATTGGCAAAAACGATTCTTCCACGCCATTCCTCAAATAACCCTTTGTACAGATGAGTGATGTGTTAACTGTGACCGAAACAGTTGTTAAAGACCTAAAAATTGACAGATTTGCAGATATATGATTTAAAACACCACATATTAGTCACTTACCATACTTACAGATCGCAACTGGCACATTTTACACTCAAGTGGCAGACAGCCTACTGTCAGTTCACCCTAACAGTTGCAGCCTTACATTTTCACCACTGTGTTTTCAATGCAATCAGACTCTATATGCTATAATAGTAGCAAAATGGCTGCTTACAAGGCTCTATGGAGATTTGTATGCAATTCTATTATACAATTCGCTAAACAAAGTGTCTTTCTAGTGGGACTTTTATCCATCCACCAGAACTTCAGCATTCTGTATGATCAGTCAAGCACCATCATTCCGCCCCTTCCCCAAATTGTCATCCATTTTCAAACCCATCACTCGTTCTCTCACATTCACACATTCTCACACATTCTAAAAAGGTATTATTGGCAGGCTACTGACAACCATCCACACCCTCACAAAAAGACACATGGGCACAAAACACAAAAGAAGCACCCAGTAAAAGAGGTATCTGAATTGTTTCTCACCCCCATACCAAAACAATCTACATTTTCATCAATTCAAATTATTAGTATTTACTCACAGCTGCCAATGCTGCCAAACAATGGTGCTAATGAAGCTAAATTCCCCCCAACCCACCCCAATGATAAGTCCAATAATTGCTCTTTCCAATAGAGTTTAAGCCAATTAATATCTCCATCTTTACCGTTACCTGTAAACACTATCTTACCATAATACCTGGCCAGGGCTGGAACCCATCGGTGGCACAGCCGTTCGTAACGTAGCCTGGTGATTCCAGTTCGATACTTGAACGTAAGCAGCAAAAACTGGGATACAGGTGGATTGATAACGGGAAAAAATAGAGATCCATTCCAGATAGACGCACTGGATGTAGTCCATACAGCTACTCTGGTCTGCACTGGAGAGGTTGGCCATGTGTAATCAGGTACAAACCCATACTATTCTCTATTCAGAGGGCCTTACCATCAACCCTCAGAACCTAAACTAGAGGGCCTTACCATCAACCCTCAAGAGCCTAAACTAGAGGGCCTTACCATCAACCCTCAAGAGCCTAAACTAGAGGGTCTTACCATTAACCCCCAATATCCAGCCTAATCCCATCTTTCTAAATCTTACCATCAAGCCTCAGAACTTAAACTAGAGGGCCTTACCATCAACCCTCAACTAACGGTCTTCAAGAAACAAGGGCCATTTCAAATACACGCTCCATTCCATAAACCTATAGGGCCTTACCAGAAACCTCAGGTTAGTATTCAGGAGGATTCATCAGGTAGTATTGTCAATTCTAGGGAATTATTTTTTTCACGCCTGTGAAATTCCAATTACAGGTTCGGCCTCATTATTACAGGCTAGGCACAGATTCGTATACGGGATAAATGGGTTGCCAGAAGCATTTTGGAGATGGAGAGAACTTGGAGAGGGATGTGGTGTACAAGTTTCTTCAGAGGTAGAATGAATAATGGAGGAACTGGCCCTGATGTGTGTTCATGACTGGCTAAATCCTAACCCTGAAATAAAATCTATTATTTTTATAGTTAATTTTAGACATGTAAATAGCTACCAACTCCCCAAATCTCTCTGAGCATTAGCACTAGGTACTGGACAGCCTTTGGTTTACCTATACTATTAAAGCCATCAGTAACCGTGACTAAAAATCAGTACACTCTGGAAGATTTAGATAAAAACAGCACCTGGTGCGCTCTGAGCCAGTAAGGGTCTCAACTCAGTATTTATTTGAATAATAAGTTTAAGATGAAAGAATAAAAACAATGGGATTTCACTGAATAAATGTACACGACGCTATCGTCACGATCAAGTCCCTCCTTCTACCTTCCTAGCCTCTCCATGAACCTGAGCAAACTGGACTTTAAAATCCATCTAAATCTTGCAGAGTACAACCTGGGCTTTAATGTCAAAACACAGTGGCTTTAACAGTACAGGCTGACCTCAGGCACCTGCTCCCTAAGCTTAACCCAAGGAACGTTCAGAGACCAAAACAAGAAGGTCCTCCGCATTTAGACCTCAAACCGAGGCAAATATAAACCTGATTTGGTCCAATGAACGTGTGCCTTGTTTCAGCCTAGAAGTATATGAGGGTGTAAAGAAATCTTACCCATCATACAAACCCATCATACCAACCATATACTGAGCTGTGGTAGTAGGGTGTAGATGTATCAAAACCATCATCATGATCTGCAAGCCAGCTCTGGCCAATAGCCATCAGAGATAGGCGGCTGCAGTAGCAATGAGAACAACACACAATTAATACACTGCATACACGTGCTCTCCAACACTTCACTAATTACAGTCTCACCTCAGCTAAAGGTTCACTAGAACAAACTGCCACTTCTTGTGGGTTTTTTTTGGAAAAGACAGACATGTGTACATGTTTTGAGTCACCTTGGCACTACAGGAAGGCTCGGCCTTTAGCTTACCGTCACCGCTCCAGCCGGAAACACACAGTCCTATGTGTCACACTGCCTAAACATTAGAGATGCCATACAGTGGCAACATTCATCAGAATGTGTGTGTGTGCAGTAGCCCTACCACCCACTTCCCTTCCCCCTCCCTTACAGCCAGGTGTGCTGCGCCTTCAACATTCACACCCGATGCAACACGACACACAGAAAACGAGATTTCGCAGAGGAGCACAGACATCGACATTCATACACAGACACACAAACACAGATGAAGAGTGACTATTACACAGTCACATTCTTTATACATCCTGAAGTTTCACATTTCAGTGCCGTTTAACTAGACTTGGCTAAAACCGTTTAGATGTGGGGGCACATCTAGGTTTAGAGTTGTTGGGGTGGATGATGCACTTAAACACTGACGTACGTCACTCTGGATGAAAGCATCTGCTACATGCCGTAACCGTAAACAGGTAGGACTGAATATATTGTAGGTTTTAGGAATGAAAAATGGCTGTATTTCAGAAACAACCAGATTAGATATCCCTATTGGCAAATAGTGCAAATACTTTTGGATCATTTAATCCTATTGAAAGTCAAAAACATGACCCATCTACTCACAGTGCATGTCTCGCTCGTGTTCGTACTCGATGAAGGCATAGCCACGTGGTTTGCCCGTCCTCTTGTTATATACTATGTAGATCTAGAAGGAAAGAATAAGGATTCAGATGGAAAGATAGAACAGGAGTGTGTGGAAAAAGCAGAGAAATAACAGATAAGGGGTGCAGTATGACAACTTACTCGCTTGATGGGACCATATACTTCAAACTCACGGCGCAGCTTGGACTCTGTAGTATCATAATTCTGTGCAAAGAAGTCAAATATAGGCATAAGAGAAGCATAGGCTCATCAGCACACCTGTATTAGGCTATGGACACATCAGACCCTGCCAACTGACCCATATGAGTAATAACAGATAAGTGGATCATAAAAGTTAATGTTACTTTGTTTTAAAACGAATACTAGAATTCTGCCTGCTGTTCTTTTCACAGGGATCAGGCTGTCCCTTAACAGAGACAGATCCTGTTTCTTCAGTTCATACACATGTTTCACCTAAGTTTAATTCAACAGCGCTTGTTGTTTAGGGTACTTTTCACTCCCTAAGAAGCAGGTGCTGTAGGAGTGCATTAAAAACTTGAGGGTGCAACAGTTTTCCTTAATAATGGGGTGCAGAGAAATACAAGTACAATGATTTATTTAATTAAATACAAAATGTAACTGTATTCAACAATAAGATAACTAATGTAAAGTGTAAATGATATGAACACCTCTATAGGAAATTAATTCTTCTTAGTTCAAGTTTAGACCGTGGTGCTGTAGGGCTGGAGTCCAGCACAACTTACACCATCGCAACAATGTCATAATAACCCACACAGTAACATTAGAGTACCAAGTATAACTATATCACTTTAAAAACACCAAGTTACAATCCAAAAACCAGTCACATAAAAGACAAAACCAGAAATCAGGTGTAAACAGACTGGAACTTACAATTCGAGCCACAAACAAGGTCTTAAACGCATCTCCTTGAGCATTTGGGTCATTGTGAGGATCCCCTGCAAAAAAAAAAAAACAGGAAGAATGAGGTCAGAATAGAGTTCACACTATCAAGGTGAATGACATTAGAAAAATACGTTATTATAGTCTCAACTGAGGTTTTCTCAATACATAGAATACTGTGCGAAAAGTCTTGAGCCACCTTTCTTTGTATGTTGTTTTAAATCACCTTGTTGGTGCAAAAATATTTTATGCCTGTCAAACTTCTCTTTAGTAAACAGATTAAATAAAAGAAATGGTTTTACTGTCTCAATCGCTGGAAAGAAAACATGAAGAAATTGTTAGAATTTAGTATCTCTCCTCTGGTTCTCACACTGAAACTTAAGTGTTCCCTCGTATTGTAAGTTGCTTTGGAGAAAAAAAAAAAAGTGTCTACTGAATGCAATGTAAGAAATTTGTTTGGCACACGAGTTTCGCAAAGTCCTGTACATAGTGTTTGAAGTTCAGTACATTAGACAAAAAAGAAACATCACACTGGAGAAAAACCATCAAAAGAAATTACACCCGCATTTTTATTGCGACACACTGCTGATGTCCATAAAATACTCACTGATACATAATAAACAGTCATTTATAGGAATAACAAACATATCGCACACCTAGGTTGAATTGTTTGTCATACTTACACAGCTTTAGCTCCGTTTCCACCACTGTCTGTCGCCTCTCCATTTTCTCACGTCTCTGTGAATCAAACACATCCAATAAAAACAGTCACCAAACAGATGCTTTATCTCGAACGTTAAGCCGTTTTGTTTTAACTTAACTTCAAAAGACTACAAAAAACACCTCACCTTTCTTTCCAACCTCTCCTCTCGTGTTTCGGCTCTTGTAGGTGGAGGGGCATCTCTAGGATCCTGATCAATAAACAAGATTTAATCAGTCTTGATATTAAGTAAATAAAACTATCTATATATATCTATATACACTTCATATATACACAAGTGCCCCTGGTCAATGAAACGCAAAGACCGTAAGAAGGCAGAAACACTACTAAGTTTTGCACTACAATCATTTTAAAGGGTCAATAGCCTTGATATGTCTTGTGTATTCCTCCTGCTCTTGCAGACCACTTATGAAAATGTGAGTGTTTGTATTTGTTTATGCACCAGAGCCAGCCAACATTTTATTGGCCTCTTTACAGGCTCAATTCTGCATCAGGGCTCAAAAAAGCAGTCTGAAATTTCTTGCATCTAATCTGTTCTAATCTGAATGATTGTTTTATTTATTAATGTTTATTAGCAGATAACGAACCGGTATTGGTCTACAAATCTCACACTAGATTGTTCCTGCTCAGATCCACTTGGCCTTACCTCAAAGTGCTTGATGAAAGGGGCAATCCCGGAATACGGCTGATTATGGTGTTTTTCATGAGGAAGCTTTTCCAGCTGCGGCAGGAACGGGATGGGGTCCCGCGGGGCAAACAAGGCCAGCAGGTTTGGGGGCAGAAACTGGGTCATCGTTCACCTATAAAAGAATAGTAATACAGCACTTTAACACCATTACACTTTGAATAACTCCTATAAACTGGAAATTCACACAGAGGTGTTTAACAACTACTCAGCCATTAAATGCATTTGGATATTAGTATCACAGGACTGACTAAGTGAATCATACCAGGATTAAACTAAGTAAACATTTAACAGTCCATCAAACTTTCATGCCCCAAAACCACTTTAAAGCAGGGCTGTACGACATGGACATTTATATTAGTCTTGTAATTGCTAGTCACTGCGATAAATTGTCGTTGCAATGTCTCATGGAATTAATGGGGCCCCATTTTCCTGTAATAAGAGACTCGAAGTTTGTAAATATTGTTTCAAAGTATATGTTTAATCCCCCCATCCACACCATACTGAATGGAAAATAAGCTACAAAAACAGTCCATTTCAAAACCAGTTTTTGTGACGTCACAAAATACATTTAAATATACCTCCTTACTCTGCCTACAGTATTGATTGAGCAAAAACAACAACGGTTAGAGATTGCAATGTTACCACTGCGCGCGCACACTGCATTTAACCCATTAACCAGGTTAAGAAGTGGTACCTCAGTGGTGCCACTAGTAGTTCTAGGATTCAAACCCACAACTTTTTAATCGCAGGAGCTACCCCCAAACCATTACATATTATTTAAATACTACTCCAAATCTCTAATCAGTTTTATACTGTTACATTTTACACTACAGCTCATCCCATACATACGTTTTCTATTTTTTTTTTTTGTATCTCTGAACATAAAGACGAGTTTTCCCCTCAGGATGAATAAAGTATAAGGTTCTCTCTTACATTTTCTTAATACCACAGTTCACTATGCAGTAGTAAAGAGCCACTATTTATATTTAATCCGTGTTGTGCAGCTCAAGCAACAATTTTAGTATCAATCCCTTACTGTAGGATTAAATATCTGTGTTCAAATTTCTCCCAAGGCATAAAGGACATTAACAAACCTGCAAATAATGAGGGTTTAAACGTGGGACTGACAAACTGGACTCGAAAATCCAACTTGGGTATTAGCATTAGCATGCTAGAACTAGCACCAGTTTACTCAGTTCAAAATCCCTCATTCACAAACTGGTTCAGTAAGAACCCATCACAACTACGAATATAAACAACTCATTAATGTCAGTTGTTCATTTTGACTACATAACGAGCTAAAAAATCTTAGTAAAAGAGTCTTATAAGCTTCGTTGCTTTAGCACGTCGAGCTTCAATAAGCTAGTTAACACTGTGGGATCGTTCCAATACGCGTATTAAGGTAAAACAACTATCAAGCGTGGTCCTCTTCACCAAGTCAAATGTGAGTCTTGCTACGAGTAAAACGCGTGTCTAGTACGAGTTTAACAATGCACACGCTTTAGATACGATTTAAACACATAGATACGTCTATAATAAACTACAAAACATTAAATTTGTGCTCCATCGAGGTAGAACCCTAGGTAGGACGCGAGAGCGTGTTGGAGCGCCCCCGCTTCCTCAGAGGCCTCGTGTCGGACATTAAGTTACCTCAGCTCCGCATTCACTCTAGAAAGTAAAACTCCGCTCGCAGAGGCAGTAAAGCAACCCCGCCGCGGGTGAGGGGCTCCGGGGCTGCTGGGGGGTCTGACCGGGGGCTTCGGGGAGTTTATTTTCTTCTCCTCTTCTCCTCCTCTCTTCTCCGCACTCTCGCATGAAATGGCGCCACGCCGTAAAAACTCCCAACAATGACCGATGGAGCTTCGCTCGCACAACAGTAGGACGCGGTTTACGGCAGAGGCGTGGCTACCATGGCAACCTCGAGAATAAAAGTCGTTTTTGTTTTGTGTAAAAATCTGATACGTGTATTTTAATGATTCGCATTTCTCCTTTAATGACTGTTATTGCGAGTGGTGTCAATAATACAAATTCTGCTAAAGTAATAGCAGTGTCAGTGGTTACATGAGTCTTAGGTGTGTGTGGTCAACTGCAACAGATAAACTCAACACACACTTTTACTGCCTGCTCTAGTAACACGGTGTAAAATATTTCACGATTTGCGACTTCCCACATTAACAACTACTCAGCCATTAAATGCATTTAGATATTATTAACACAGGACTAATCACACCGGGTCTAAACAAAGCAACAAACTTACATGTAACAGTCACTTAAACTGTTATCCCCCAAACACAGTTTAAGGCAGGCTTGTAGGATGTGTACGAAATATTAAATGGGACATTTCCCCCCTTATCCATGCCATGCTTGAATGAAAAATGAGCTACAAAAACAGTCCATTTCCAAATTAGTTTTTGTGATGTCACAAAATACATATAAATATTCCTCGTTCTTCTGCCTACAGCCTTGCTAAACTTTGCATGGTTTATACCACCGTCATCTTCCAGACCACCTAGATAACTTTGTAAAAGAACAATTCCCTCAAAACATAATTTTTCTTTGATCTTGCTTTGAGATCTTAGGGCATACGACATCACAATCATTACCAAACCACAGAGCTGGAAACATCCTAAAGGCCATCTCCAAGAAATTCTGTCATGCCCAGCCTCAAAGTCACAGCACTTTGTGCATCATTTCAACAATTTGCCACTTCTGTTACAGATAAACTATGATCAAAGCTCAAGCCAGACTCTCAAACTGCTTATTAACATTTAAGGGATGGGTGTAATTACTATTCACCTCCACCAGCCATGCTTGGATTTTAGCTTCAGTGATTAAGTTGTAGCTAAAATGCTGTGAGGTCCGTCAAAACACTAAGTTGGAGATGAGGCGAGTTGTGGTGCCAGTCCAGATCTGGACAAAGCCTGATGTTCACACTGAAGATTTGCTCTTGAGTATCTGATATATGAGAAACTACTCTCTAGATGATCTGCTTGAAACACAATATATGATCTGAGCTTGCCTTCATCGCTTAACACTCGGGGGTGGAGGGGCTCAGTGGGTAGGATACTTGTCTCCAGATCAAAAAGTCAAGGGTTCGAATCCTACCTTCAGTACCACCACTGGGTTCCTGAGCAAGACCCTTACGTTGCTCCAGGTAGAGACTGCCCCCTGTAGGTAGGGAATGGAAGTCGCTTTGGATAAAAGCGTCTGATAAATGCCTTAACATTCTTGATCCTGTTTACTCTAATGTCACTTGCCCCCCAAAGTGAGAGTGATTTGGTGCAAAGATCTTCATGAACATGTTTTGTAACTCAAAGACCTTTTATAACTAAAGTAAGTTCTGCAAAATATGTCCCCTTCAACAGATTTACTCCAAACACAAAGTCCCATGGATCAGGCAGCCGTTGTCCAGGGAGAACTTGAGCCAGCTGTATTAAGTCTGAGCTCAAAAAGAGAAGTTAAATTAAATCTTTACATTAAACCAGGAGCTGCTGATGGCATTTCACACATTCATGCAAAGACTGGAAACAAATCTGGACCCAAGTCTTCTGACCAGCTAACGAAAACTACACACAAAACTAATCTCGATCCCTTTTCTGATTTATTTGTAGTTATTCTAACTAAAGAAACAAAGAAAGGCACTTGCTGTTCAGATAAACGCCTTAAAAACGGTTTGCACAGGTGTCTCAGACTCCTGCATGTTTTACGTGTCACACGACAGCCACAAAGTCAAACAGAAAGAGGATCATGTGGAATGCCATCTTCAAGCAAGTGTGTATAATGTATAGACAAAGGCCGGCAAAAAATCCAGGTATGAAATTAAATGTTATTTTGGGAGGAGGGAAGTTTTTAAACAAGCCAGTTTTTGCCATATGGTTCAAATATCTCTAAAGCTTTAATCAATATTTCTGCTATTCATGGATGTACATGTGCTATTATCATGGCTGTGGTGGGCAAGAGGAGCACTGCTGGCCTTCACTCTTCAGCTGTGCATCTCAGAATAATGAGTAAGTCACAATACTTCTACAAAGTGTGACATTTAATCCATTAAAGCAATCATTCTATTTGTATTCAGATTACTGGTGTATGTGACTGTGTTTAAAATGCTAGATTATGGGTTTCTCTGAGCCACAAACTGATACACAGTTTTTGTAGATCCAGAACAGAGCCCTGAGAAGACGACTGGTCTTACTGGTGAGGCTGGATGTGGAAGTCAAATCAAGAACACAGAACATCTTACAGAAGATACTTATGAAGATTTCTGTCCTCGGCCAAAGCTCAAGCAATGCAGTGTTGGCTTAGACAGGGAGACCACAAAGACCCCTGACAGCAGAACTATTGGGGTTAAGGCAAACTTGTGTGAAGTTAATGGGACATTTGAGGGTGTGCTCCCGCTAGGGAGAGAATTTCGGCCCGTAGCAACAATCACAAGAAGAAGAGTCAAGAAAAAAAAGTGAAGGAGAGGAAAAATATACTCAGAATGGTGGAAGAGCTCACTACAGCAGTGGGAAGCCTAAAGGTAAAGGAGAACGGGATAGAAGCCATAAATAACATTATTCTTGAAAGAGCAGAGGACCGCACTACAACCGTGGAAACTGTAAAAGTGAAGGCAGAAGTGAGGAACCGACTAGGACTGTGGAAAATGTAAATGTGGAAGACGAAGAGTTGGAGTCCAGAGAGGGAAAGATTCATGGCAAGGAGAGATGGCTGGAAAACCAAACGGAGGCCTGGAAACAAAATAAAAAAATGGTAAAAACTCGAAAAGAAGGGATTACTACAATGGAAAGAGAGATGAAAGGCTTGGTGGAGGAGTTACATAAAGAAGAGACAGAGATTAAAAGAATAGAAGACAATGTTGTACAGAAAGAGAGAGGACTGGTAAAAAGTGAAGGAAGAATTGGGCTTCAACTGGAAGAGCTGGAAAGAAAGAGAGGACTTTTGGATCGAAGGCAGAAGGAGATAAAACTAAAGGAGGAAAACGTTGCAATAGTAGAGAAGAAAAGAAAAGGAAAGAAGAGAGCAAGGATATGAACTCAGAGAGCAGGACATAGAGAAAAGAAATGGAGAAATGAAAATGAAAGAGCAAGAGATTGAGGCTAGAGAGAACAATGTGGTCAAAAATGAGGAGCAGATTATTGAAACTATGATAGAGTTGAAAGTGAAGGAAGAAGAGTTGGAGTCCAGAGAGGGAAAGATTCATGGCAAGGAGAGATTGTTGGAGAACCAAGGGGAGGTACTGAAACAAAATGAGGGAATAGTAAAGACTAGAGAAGAAAGGATTACTAAGATGGAAAGAGAGATAGAGGGTTTGGCGGAGGAGTTAAAAGAAACCGAGAGAATGATTCGAAAAGAGGATGATTACACAGTTACACTTGTACTGATATTAACTCTAGTGAAAACATGGAAACAGCGGCGTTCTGGAGAGAAGCTGAGAGACAGAGAGAATATCTGGAAAGGAAATTACAGGAGAAAGAAAGAACAAAAGAGGATTTAGAAAAGAGAGTCAGAGAGGAATATGTTAGAAAGAGAGAAGAATTAGAGAAGACAGTGAGAGAAGAGGAGGAAAAGAAGAGGGAAGCATTAGAGAAGAGTGTCAGAGAAGAGGAAGAAAGAAAGAGGGAAGAACTAGAGAAGAGAGTAAGAGAAGAAGAGGAAAGGAAGAGGGAAAAATTGGAGAAGAGAGGGAGAGAAGAGGA
>JBBJLR010000029.1:5308813-5319634 GCA_037577145.1 Brachypetersius gabonensis
CTTATCGCATGTGATATCGCCATGGCAACACTCAACATTATCGCATATCGCATGTTTTCCTAATATCGCGCAGCCCTGGTAGACTATATACATATGCTTACATGAGAAATCCCCAGCAATGGTCCTGGAGAGCTCCATCTCATTTGTAGGTCCACTATACAGATGGACTGCAGCCCACCTGTTGCTGCACAGTTCATAAGCTCACCTCTGCCTTAGTCATCTAAACAGGACACAATGTGATCTGGGCTTTGGCGCCGGGTCTATTATAGAAGTTTTCATAGTAATTCGATTTGTTACCCTCATTTATTCCCTCCCGGACAACACAGCCGAGACCGTACATGTGGTACACGTGTATCTGGGGTTAAGAACTCATGTCCGTGTTGTTGCAAGGTTCAAAGTGAACCACCACCCACAAATAACCAGCCACGATCGTCTGGAAGGGCTGGGTGGAGCTGTGCATCATCAGATAGACGACAGTCTCTAACTGTACACCAGGAAGGTAGAGCTGAAGTGGCCAGGGAGTTTAAACTGAGGCTCTGTTACGTAAGCGATGGCTTTCACTCTTCTGACTATTCTTAGAGCCCCTTACTAATGAAATTATGCCAGCCAGGACTCTGGGACAGCCTGTGCAGGCTGATAATGGCATTTTTTCACTACCAAGAGTCTCCTTATATGGAGAGAGTGTGGGAGAGAAAGAAAGAAGAGTCACTTCAGCGTCATATACTTGAATAGAAAGCTCGACTGGCCTGAAGCTCAGTGACTGAGACCTAAGAGAATCCATAGATAGGTTTGGACATGGAGAGTCTGAACTAAAGGAATGTCTCTTTTGCGTAAAAAATGTCTCTTTTTCGTATAATGGGTTTGTCAGCTTGAATGTGGAAATTAACATTGTGTCCTTCGTACCGGTTGCCTGTGTTTGGCTTGGTATTGTTGCCCAATTCATTTAAATCAATGGTGACTTCTGCCTGATATTCAGTATTTTTCAGATTGCCGATGCTGGGATAAGTTGCGCTGCGTGCGTGCGTGCGTGCATGCGTGCGCGTGTGTAACATACTAATGCTGGGAAATAATTCATGTAAAAAAATCTAGTGGTTGGAAGACAAACTTTCAAATTACGAGTCCTTTAAGAAAACTGTGTTGGCGTGCGATACAATAAATATCGGCCAATAGGATCGCGAAACCCTTGTTGGCGAGTGAATGACGTTAATTAAATAATGTTATTGCGATAACTTGTTAACATGCCAAGCACTAAAATATACATTTTTCTTACTCATTGGATGTGGAAGAGAAATATCTAATTGCATTTTTCCTGACGAATATTTCTACTATGATGAATGATAATGGGACTCTTATGAACTATACATTTCTCAGCCTTCAGTGCTTTTGATTTCACATCTGGGTGTATGTATGTGTGTATGCTCGCTTTTGTGTGAAGGTCTGTGGCTTCACACTAAAGCTCAGAGCTAAGTGCATAGACACAAGACCCAATGCCAAACTGCATGCAGACAGAATTTATACCAGTCATTTCCATGAAGATCTTGAAAAAACCAAGACTTCTTTCAGGCTGTAGCTTAGTATCTGGTTGCTAATGAGGCGTTTTGTTACCGCTGAGGCTCTTCTTTCAGGCTCGGATTTGTTTGTGTCCTGCTCTTGTCTCCCACAGATTTCACCTTGTTTTCTTCAGCTCTGTTTTTCTTCTCCACACTGTTTTTCGACTCCCCAAGTGCCCTCCTTTTACAGCACCTGCTCTTGGTTTTAAATTGCAGTTATTTTCAATGCATAATAGTCTAGACCAGGGGTCGGCAACCTTTATCACTCAAAGTCCCAGTTTCCACAAAAAAGAAAACACCGGGAGCCGCAAATCTTTTTTCACCTCTAAAATGAAGAGAACACTGCATATATTGTTTTTTTTTCAACTTTAATTTTTGAACATTTAGAACCCTGTGAAAACAAAAAATTAAACACATTGTATTTTAAGGTTACAAGATCACAATAATCAAATTTCGAACTACAAAAAAAAAAGAACACTGAATAAAAATAAAATAAACACCTAGAATGGCTGACGGCAATTGACGTAATTTAGTCAGAAACAGAATTGCATCTATTGGTCTATTGGAGCAGCAGCAGCTCTGTAAGAGCCACATGGGTGTGGTGTAGGCGCATGTACACGGGTATCTTAAAATATTGGTCTTTTTTTTTGTACTGTTGTGCTTGAGAGACACTCTCGACCAGAATCAAATTCCTTGTATGTGTCGCTCACATACTCTGCTAATAAACGCGATTCTGATTCGGCGACTGGCGCTGTACGACAGGCTCTGGGTCCAAACTCCACTGGACCCTTGCTGTATCTGCTGGCTGCAGCGAGGCTGCAGGACTAAACGCCCGATCAAACTGCAGCAGCGTCGCATCAGGAAGCGTCTTGTGCAAAACTGGGCCCTGCATCAATTGACGCATAGAGCCGTTATAGGAATAGCCACTTAGCTGCCGTTCTAGTGTTAAATTGTTTATTTTCCAAAGCCACAGGGATGAAAGAGCCGCGGGTTGCCGACCCCTGACTTTTCTGGGCACTGAACATAATGCACATCTCTGCCTGTTGGTTCTGACTGGTCCAACTCATGTGAGCTCCATGATTTTTAGGTTCAATTTCAGAACTTAAAGATCGATTCCCATGGTACAAATTAAACGGCAAGTTGAAATTTGCACTATTCAGAAGTGTGATTTCAATATCAATGACTAATTTATCATTTCTAGGTGCGGTGGGAGTACATTTCTGGCTTGGCAAATCTAAAGGAAACACTTTGGTCCATAGGGCCACACTTTGCACAGTCTGTGTTACGGCTGATTGGTTTGTCAGTCGTTAATGCAACGTTTACCTTTGTGGTACTGACACAGCAGAAGGCCAGTTAACCCTCTAACTGCTTTATTTACTGAATGCTCTGAGCATCTTGAATAATTACTATCCCAGATTAGAGTTTTGCTGAGTCATGCTGTTTCTAAAACCAATAAAAGTAAATGATTTCAGGCCAGTCTTTAACCAAACATTAATGTGTTTTTAGTTTCAGAGAATCTCCGTTGAAAGGAAAGTGTATTCCATCCGAAAAGCATGATCTCAATCCAGGAAGCACAATCTCCATCAAGAACGCGTGTCCCAACTGCAGTGTGTAGTAATGCAGCGTAAATACTAACATATATTATTCATATTGTGCAATCTATCCGTATCAAAGAGGCTTATGGAAGATGAGCAGGGAGAAAACCACCCCAAAGGTGTCGGTCAATCATGTTAAATTCCACAGACACCGTCCCAACCAGATGGAACTTGTTGCTTCGACTCTGTGGTGTTTCATATAGCCAGCGTTTGTGTAACACATGCTTCTCTTTGCGATAGCATCAGAGGCAGGCAGGCAGGCTGCGGCCGACGGTGTTGCTGCATGCTGAGCGCTGGATGCCTAACATGCCTCGCACTACGTTTTGACATGCCTGAATCGTGATTGGCCACGTGGGCTGCTGTTAGTTTTCAGATTGACCAGGTTGGATCCTGTGGTCTGAGGAAGGCTTAGAAGCTGAACTGATCTCAAAGAATTTGTCATTGTGTAAGTCACTCAGGCAATAAATAAAATGCATACAATGCGTTTAATTCTAGTAGATCTCTTATACTCCTTTTCCACTGCACTGGTTCCCGCCCCGGTTCCCAATTTTGGAACCAGTGCCAAGCTTTTCACAGAAAAATATTGGTGCTGGTGCCCTAAACCAAGCACCGAACCGACGCCTAAACATTACTGGTCTTGTAACGAGAACCGATGACGTTATGAGCGGTGGGCGGAGTCTTGCACGTAATCATTGCCTATGTCAATCTTTTTCAACGGCAATAAGCTGCTGCGTTTGGACACTGAAATAAATTCTCAAAAGTTTGGAGAATAACCAGCAAGCAGGAACTGAATTCGGCCATGTTTGTTTCTGTTAAGTGGGCGTGGCCTGTCACGTATTATGATGAGGCTCCCACTGAGCTCCTGTCTGGTGTAAATGTGGGCCGGTTCTCGGCTGGTTCCCAGGTCAGCACAGGCCGAGCACCAGCACCAGTGTAGTGGAAAAGGGGTATAAGACCAGCTAGAGATGAAAAGAGCTGAAACTGAATGGTGAAATGGAGTTTATCCACTACTCTGTCCAACCAATCAGAGCTCCACCAACAGTAGCTTTAAAAGGATCCTAAAAGTGTCAGTATGCCCCTCCACCTTCGTTAAAAATACATCTTCTTTTACTGATTTTCTTTTGGGGGTTTTTTGTTTGTTCTTTCTTGTTTTACTTCCTGCTATTTCTGTACTTCTTACATTTACATTTACGGCATTTGGCTGACGCTCTTATCCAGAGCGACGTACATCAGAGCTTAAGAAGTCCACAACTGTTTCTTACATGAAAAACAGCTTAAATCCGAGTCAACTATTTAACCAAGATACTGCCGTCAGAGCATCTATACAACAACTATCATAAAATTTGCCAACACCTCACCCAACAATACATAAGCCATAGAGAGAAATAACGTAAGCCACAGAGAAGTCAAGTTTTTTGTTTAGTTTTTCATTATGCCTGTAAAACACATCGAACAACCTCTGTATGATAATTGCCTGTATAAATAAACTGGACACGACCTGAATAACCAGTGTGAAGTAGTTCAGAAGGTGATGATATGATGGTCCAGCACAACCTGCATTGGAAGCACTGAAGATCAGCATGCGGATTTAGACTAAAGACCATTACTTTGTTACAGAGAACCTGTAAACAGCAACAGCCAGTTGCTGTGGGTCTGAATACCAGGACTACTAATGGCACCACTAGGGTATTTTTAAGCAAGAGACGGTCCCCACACACTGCTCCCCGTTCGCTTCTTCACTCTGTAAATGGGTTTAAATACAGAGGAAGAATTTCACACTGTTCACATCGTGTGCTGTGGTGTCTTCACACATGACCAACGCTCACTTTACTTTACTTGCTTTACTACATAGCTGCAGGAGACGAGAACAAAAACTATTACTAGAACAGTGGTGTATCTAACAAAGCAGACTTTCTCAGTTAGCCAGATAAGCCAAGTCAAGCCTGTCCAGAAGGCTTAAGTTAAGTTATCCAGCTTATGGTGAAACTCCATATTTGAAAGAATATCCTGGCCTTTAGTTTGGGTTCATATGAAGTCCAGCATTGGCTATAGGCTGAAAACAGCTGACTGCTGCCATGGAGATGTGAAATTTTGCACTTTTTAAGGCCCCAAGTCTACAGGCATGTTCTGCTGATGGATGAAACCATGGCTCCAACCAAACAACGTTGGTTCATTGACCTCGATCACAAGCCATACATATCTCAGCCTTCAGTGCTTTGGAGTTTCACATCCATGTGTGTGTGCTTCTGTGGCTTCACACTGAAGTGCATAGGCACGAGGTACCATGCCAAACTGCATATGGATGGAGAATTCAGACCAAGTCAGGTTTCTGAAGAGCTTGGGTGAAATCAAGACTTCTTTCAGGCTGTAGCTTAACATTAGCTTGCAAGTGAGGCATTTTGTAACATTTAGGGCTGCATGATATGGGTAACATACCAGTATTGCGACTTTCCTGCTATATATTGCAATTGTAATGCCAATTATTTGTAATTAAAAATGCTTAAAATGTTGTTTTAAATAGTGCGTTTACACCCACCATCCATATAGACTGTAAATGGGGGGAAAAAAAGAAGCAAAAAAACCAGTTTGTTTTTGTGATGTCACAAAACCAACACATTTAAAAAGATCTTATTCTGGCCCTGCCCATTCCTACACCAACTCACTAACACTTTTAAAACTATTATACTAGATCTTTTTTGGATTACATGAAGGCCTCGATTCATGAGAGCACGCAGTAACTCCTCTGGAGCTCTGATTGGTCACCCTGTCAGAAACACTGATTGGTTAGAGCTTCATTAGCATATTGCAACCTTTTGTGATCTCCGAGACCGATATTGTGAGAAAGTTTGTCAGATGATGTATTGTGCAGCCCTAGTAACAGTTTAGGTTCCCGTGTTATTGCTGAAATTTGTTCTTGTCCTTTCGTCCTGTTTTTTCCTCCTCATGGTTTTTGGGCTGCTTTTACTGCACAGGAGCTGTTTCTTCTGTCTTTTAAGGTGCCGTCTAGACATAATAGCACGTCTTTTACAGAGGAAGCGACAGGTGAAGCAGCAGGTTATAAATGATGGAGACTGTGAGTTTTATTTCAAGTTTGATTTGGCCTTAGAGAAGCATAAGTGTCAGGAGGAGACAGAGGCAGTCATTTATAAACAGCATCCATACCTGGCCTTCATCTCAGAGCTGCACTGAAAGGGAATGATCAGCTTCAGGCCTTATTGCAAGAGCTCAAAACACTGCACAGATCCTGTTCGTACTTGAGTTATTGGATAAAGTAAGTGAATGAGTGTGTTTATGTTGCTGGATTGCTTGGTGGACCTAAGCGAGTGCCTCTGTATCACAGTCACCCATGCAGTGCCAGGCCATGCAACCTGCTCAGGTGGTTCAAGTGTCTTGGTGCATGTAAAAAAATCCCTTTTGTTTCCCAAGGCCAGAAACTGAGACCCATGACTGCTGGAGGTATCAGCCTGATGGTGTGTCCGGTGTCATAAACCCGCAAATTAAATTCTCACAGTAATGCCGTATCTAATGTAGAGCTTTCCATGGAATCAGAGCATTTCCTTGATTGAAGTGTTTTGTAGGGGTTTGTGATGTGTTATCGTTGTACTGAATGTCCCAATACACATTTCTGAAACACGTCATGGATATGGTTTGTTTTCCAAGAGCACCTGCCAACTGTACTTGCCAACTGAGTCATTAAAACAGATTTAAACTGATTATTTTATCTGCGATCTTGTGTGTGTGCGCAATAGTGTCTGCGGGTATTCAGCAGAACTAACATCAGCTGTAAGAAATGTTCATGGTTCAAAAAATGTTCATGGTATCAGTTTTCACTGATGCGTTTAGTGGCGCGTGAGTTCGGTTCTCACGTGTTTACCACATACCACTTTGTTTCCACTGGGTCTGTTTTTAGTGTAGTGTCGTAAGATTTCCTGCATCATGCTAGTGATACAGTTGGTTATTTTGCCAGTCAAATGGTTCCTTACTATCAAAGTAAACAGCTAGTAAACAAAAAACTGCTGTTAGTCTGAGTAGGTAAAGGGGATCCTCCACTGACCGGTTCCAGCCCGGTTCAGTTCGGTTCTACTCTGTTCAGTTTGGTTTCGGACCTAGAGTTTTCCAATACAACTGGTTGCTATAGCAACCAAACATTCTGAGCAGCAGCAGCGCGAGCGGAGGCTCTAAGCTGAGGTAAACAACCCGGCATCATTACAATCACCAGCATGGATGAAATCAGAGGGGTTTTATTTCTTATCCTTGGTTTGTGGCTGTTTGACACAAAACGGAGACAATTGGCTTAAAGAAGCAACATTAGGCTAACGCTAATGCTAACGTTCAGTCAACAACACTGGCGTAACCATAGCAACCACCAATCAGTAACCTCCAATACGTACACGTCATCATTTAGTATCGGTTCAGCATACCTGGAACCTTGGCAGGGTACCAGGAACCAGATTTTAGTGATGAAAAAGCAAAAAAGTAGAGTTGTTGAACTGAACCGAGCTGCTACCAGTCAGTGGAAAACCCCCATAAGTCTTCAGCGTCTCCATCATATTGTTTGGCAGCTGGTGGCCTGCAGGTTAAGGAGTTGCCCCTGCGATCAGAGGGTCATGGGTTTGAATCCCAGGGCAGCTAGTGGCACCACTGCGTTCCCCCTGATCAAGGTACCGTCTCCTCTTACTGCTCCAGGGGTGCTGTGTTCCTGTTTTCAGGGAAGGAATGTGCCGCTGTGTGCTGTGGTGTGTTCATGTATGACTCTTGTCACCTTGTACCTTAATAAGGAAGATGAATCTTCATTAGTCCCAGAAGTGGGAAATTTACATTGCTACAGCAGAAAGTTGACAGAACAAAGGTATGAGCAGCAAAACAATAGATTTAAAAGCTATACAAGACAAGATGGAAACAAAAAGTCCAAAAAAATTGTTCCTATATATATCTCTCCATAACCTATGTGCATATTAAGGGCCACAAATGGACCATTGTTTTATCCGACAGTGTAAGCGGTTCTTGTACATGTTGTGGGACTAAAGCCTCTAGAACGTTCTAATGACAGGCAGAATTCTGGTGACCTCTCCGAACCCCTTCACTGATGTCCCGCCTGTCTGGACCCACAGGGATCCTTGGGGAGCGAGTGATGAGATTTGTGGAGTTAATGAGATTAGGGGATCTTCCACAGCCACAGAGCAGAGCAGTGGGGTCATGAAGAGTGATGGGGAGCCTGGAGGGATGGTGGAGGAGAGGGAGAGAGGGAGGGAGTGAGAGAGAATGGAATGAATGAGAAAGCGAGCATGACAGCCTGGACAACAGCCTGAAACAGATTAAACACGTTGAGGCTTGCAGCACCTGCTTAACTGTATTTTACAAACAGCGCAGCCTCTTCCATCACCGGCCAGTTGTCATCTCTCTCTGTTTCTGAGGAGGATTCGGCAGTTGACCTGCATGAGGCTAAACTGGCAGCGATGTGAATTAGGGCTGCACGATGTTAGGAAAACATGCGATAATGTAGTTGAGTGTTGCCATGGCGATATCACATGCGATAAGTGAGTAAAAACTTAGCCTTTATAGTGTTAATGTTTTTCTGCTTTGGATTTGCTGGTAACAGGCTACAGACGCTGACTAGTCTATACAGGAAAAAATGAAATTTTTTTTTAAAGAATTTATTAAAGCAGAGCATTTTAATGCCTCCCATAAAACATTTGATCCACTGAACATTGTCGAAAAAAATCTGAAAATATATTTTTTTAATAATTTTAAATAATAAATGTAAACATAATTTTAATTATAGTAAGTTCTTAGCCAGAAAAAGTAGCAAAAGGAACAATCTCTAACCGCAGCACAGAAGATGCCCAGTGATGTTTTTGCCCTCTTCTCTGTGGCGTTTTGGAAAAACACCATTTATTGCAGTTCAGTCAGTCTTTGGTGATTATGGACATTGCACATGTTGATATTGCGATGACGGTAAATATATTGTAAATATATTTATATATATTTACGGTAAATATATTGTGCAGCCCTAATATGAATTCTGTCACAGAGCAAAGCAAGAACACCAAAACCGTGACTCAAATCAAAAATACTGTTAGTTATTTTACAAATACTTGTGATGCATGACAACTTTCGACAGATGTGGAGGTGGGACAGGAGTAGGACAGCCTGTGCTCAGTGCAGCATGAGGTTACTACCTATTTTCATATTCATAAATCATAAAAAAAAATCACCGGACTCTTCTACTCTGGAACAGCAGGGAGCCTCTTTCAGCATGAGCCTGTGCAATATGCGCTTCATTCTTGGCTGTTTATTTTGTTTACACTGAGAATCTTACTCACTTGCGTGTGCCATTACATAACAATGTTTAATGCAGAAACCTTGTCATTCACTTGCAGAGCCATTCATTGTTCAATTAGCCGCATAATTCTAATTTCTACCAGCTCGCCTAAGGCGGATTTGCTGAGTTCTTGGGATAAGCATGAATGTGTAGCTTGGAACAGGCAGACAGAGCTTTTTTATTTCTACTGTTTTACTATGACTCTCTTTGTAAACATCTGGATCTGTCAATATGAATTCTGGCAGCCTATTGGGAGAAGAGTCCCATCACAGAGAAGGTGGAGTATAAATCCGATTTAAAAAGAGAGACTGGCGATGGTTCATTTGGTTGCTTTTTTTATAGATGTTGATTTTTACATGCAGTGAAATACGGGGGCATGTTGTTGGTGTTCTAGTCAAGACTGCCCAAACCAAGACCAAGACTTTGTCGAGACTGGAGGGGGCCGAGACAGAGACCAAGACCAAGACCAAGACCGAAAACAGACTAGGGCTAGAATTGACCTCACATTGCTCAGATCAACCGTAGAGAAAAAAGTGTAATTTCTCATTAAATCAAATTCATGTTATCTTTTCAATGATATTGTCCATATGTTGAGGTGCGTAATAAATAATGATACTGCAAAATATAGACATTGTGATCAAAAGCACTAAATTGTAGTATTGTAGTACTTGTAGTATTACTGGTAGTAATACTACAAGTACTAGCTGGTTAGCTGGTAGTAGTACTTGTAGTAGTACTTGTAGTATATACTTGTAGTATTTCAGTTTTTTTCCATTATAAAGCATTTATTGAACACAGTGTCATTACACCTCATCTTTATGGTTGTTTGTGGTGCTTCTTATTTTCTACTGTAGCGAAAACGCTGGAAAACACACTGTCCGTCTCCGATGCGGCTCTGAAATTTGATCGGACTGAGAGGGAGCCTGATCAGGGCTGGAGGTGCTCTGAGGTCAGAAGTTAAAGACAAAGGTGGCCGTTTAGAGAGAAAGTGAGAAGATTCTACGAGTGGTTCTTAACATTTTCAAGGTCTGCTATAGATGCAGTTATACAGATACAGTGTGTAGTTGGGGGTGGCGGCCTTGTTGGTAGGATACCTGCCAGAGATGCTCACAAGTCATTTTTACTAAGTCAAGTCTCAAGTCTTTGTGCTCAGGTTCAAGTCTCAAGTCTTTGAGTCCATGTTTACAAACGGCGACTCTAAATGTGGGATGTTTGAGATCTAAATGTTTAGAAGATATGCTAATTGAGTACGCCACGCGATTCCAATTGGCTGTTCTTTAGCAGGGGGCGGGGCTGCATGCTGTGATCTGCCCTCACCAACATGGAGGATTTGCCTTAAATGATCTTAATCTAA
>JBBJLR010000029.1:5338537-5350035 GCA_037577145.1 Brachypetersius gabonensis
GTGTGTGTGTGTGTGTGTGTGTGTGTGTGTTTGTGTGTGTGTGTGTGTGTGTGTGTGTGTGTGTGTGTGTGTGTGCGCAGAAGACTTCCTGTGGTTTTCACGCTAATAGTATCAGTTGTTACATTTTTGGCAGTTGCACTTAAACCGAAAGAAGTGACGAGGAACCAAGTGTGCACAAATGTTCCAGCGACCCAAGTGGATCAGACAAATCATGCTTCTTAAGTTCTTAAGTACTGCGGCTAGAATTGCTAACACCACACCACGAAACACAATGAACTTAAAATGTGCTTGACCCTGCCTTAATTTACCCCCGAAAATGCACCAAACCCCTTCATTTTACCTTAAGATTAAATTTAAGGTGGGGCGTTAAACTCTTTATCTTAAATTTAAGGCATTAATTCAGGAGTTTCTAATCTTTACGGGGCAAATTTGAAAAGGTAAAGGAAAAATTCAGTGTTTTTACCCCCTTAATCGCCTTAATCTGTGCACTTTATCCCTTCATTTTCCTTCATTTCCTGTATGAGAAAGCGTTTGTTTTCTTACTGCTAGAAGTCAGTAATTGTTTCTATGAATACTTCCGTACATAAAGCAGCAGTTAAATGGGGTTACAGTGTACAATAAATGTATATAAGTTTTTAGTGAGCACAGCAACATGGGAGCAGGAAGGTACTCCTGTAAAAGGCTCTGACAGTTCAGACACAGCTGAGGTGTGGATCCAGCCTGACGCATCATAGCTGTTCTTTTAATAGCAGTCCCACACGTGTTCGTGTCCAGAGGGTTTTACGCAAAATGACTGATTATCTCTCCGTAACATAAAGGTGTACGGCAGGAGGCCTGTATCACCCAGATGAATGTGATCTGGGTTTGATAAAAAAAAAGGCTGTCCAGCCCAGCACCACTGAGCTTTATGGTTTTAATAAGTGCTTCTCTAGGGAGCTATTAGACCCGTGTCTGACTCTCCACCGGCACAGCCACGATCACGCAGCAGCATTTTATTTCATTACTCTGATCTGCAGCACAAACTAGTGTCAGAACGAGCTATTTTTAACATTACCCCCGTGGTCCACACATCAGACGCCATCCCCCAGGACAAAGACTGAGGGGCCGGTGGGGGTGCGGGTGGTGGGGGTGGGGGGGTTGATGAGATAACTGGAGTGAAAGGTTGTAACCAGCGGAGACGAATTTTAACTCCAAAAAAAGAGAATGTAGTTCCATAGTTCACAATGTTCTAGAATCTTCTCCTGATTCACAATGATGCTCTTGGATCTTCTCCTGGTGATGGGAGGGGGGGGGGCTTGGGGGGGGACCCCCCCCCCCCCCCCCCCCCCCATGCTTTGCATTGTTCTAAGAATGTTCTCTGGAACAATGCAGTGCTCTGGAAGGTTCATTCCGTTTGCAGTGTTCTACATTGTTCTTCACTTACACTAGAGCTGGGTCCGAACAGTGCACTTGTTCACTATGTAGGGCACTATGTAGTGAGTCTGACAGCAGTGGCCAGGGCTGGACTGGGACAAAAATCTGCCCGGTCCAGGGGTGGGTGTGGGACATCAGCGAACTGGGCAAATGCCCAGGATCGTGTACCACAGCCCGCACACCAGACCCCGCCTCATGTGCCTGAACCAGAGAGACGAGACGTGTGTTTATGCGACAGAGATAAATTGCCACGATCCGGCGCACTATTTAAGCAACAGTTAGTAAAAACGTAACATCCAGAGTGTCCGAAACTAACTAAACGTCACCTTGTTCACTAGTTAGCCCCCTATATAGAAAACACTATTTAGTGAACAAGTGCACTTTTCGGACACAGCTTATGTTACGGTAATTGGGCAGCTGTTGGCCTAGTGCTTAGGGAGTTGGTTCTGAGATCAGAAGATTGTGGGTTTGAATCCCTGAACTGCTAGTGACACCACTGAGGTTCCCTTGAGTAAGGTATCGTCCCACACACTGCTCCCCGGGCGCCCCTCACACGGTGAACAGGTAAAATGCAGAGAAAAATTTCACATTGTTCACACAGTGCTGTGTGTATTCATGCGTGACTATAAAGATGTGAGAAGACTAAGCAGTTATTTTTTGAGAAATGAATTAAACTGTGTCTTGAGTTAGTTGTATATATATCGAAGGAGCATTGCAACAAATGTGTGTTGGTGAAGAGCAGAGCGCTGCTCCCATCCCTCGCACCTGACCGAATCCAGCATCAAATTGTGTTAGAATGCACTGACTGCATAAACACTGATAGCAGCACTGTTTGTCCAGGAGATAATCCAAACGGAATTGACCAGTCAGGAAGCAGCAACAATCTAGTAACAGTTCTCCAAATCCACCCCTAGTTGTCACTTAATTTTGAAAAAAATTGTGTGCTTTTTTCGTTTTCTGACATCTCCTGAGAGTGTGTGTCTTTACTGCCAAGGTCCAAGCCGGTAATGTTGTGAAGAGTTTGAGCAGATTTATAGAATTTGGTAATGTGTTGTAATGTTAGCACCTTAATGTGAAGCGGAATGCTCTTAAATTATCACTCGAGTGTGCTCAGCATGAAAATATATGAACACAGGAGCGTATATTTCAGGCAGTGTTTAAGACTGCTGGACATACAGTATGCTGGATATACTGTAGCCTAGATCAGTAGTGTAGTATTTTAATTTACTTGAGTCGCCTAGCCAGCACGTTCCCTTACACATTGAGATATTTTCTACTATGGTTCATCCCATGGATGAAGGGAACACATCAAAGTGTGTTGTTATTTATGAATGTTTGGAAATAAATGTTTGTCACTTGTGCAAAATAACTAATTTATATTTAGTTATTATTTAATTTGTTATTTGTTATTCATTATCTTGGCTTATAGTTAAGACTGGCCTTAATTGCTGTGAAAAGGGTTAGAATATTGTGAATAGCTCCGGAGAACTTTTCATACTTTAAAAGTAGTTTTAAGTATTGTTCTCGCAGTACTGGGCAACTGTGTATTTACAGTTAGCTGAATGCCAGCGGTTTGTGTGCCGTATGTTGCTGTAGAGGCCGTGATTGTAGCCTCTCCTTCAAATACAACTTTTATGAGTCATGTAGACATTTTTGAGATATTTTATTTGAATAGTTTGAGATTTTCTGTTTTGGAAAGCAGCACTGAGGGCGACATGCGAGCCAAGCTGAACTCGTAGATGCAAAAGATTGGAAAACTGGTGAGCTTTTAGAGCTACGGGTCCGTCTGAATTAGAGGAGGACCCCCATGAAAAAAAGGGCCAGAAGTTTCATCCACAGAACTTAAAACAAATAGGTTTAATAATCACCCTCACCAGTGGGTGTATTATCAAACGTATGAGTAGCATAAGCATCATTATACTTAAATGTCATATTTGTCATACTCTTTTGGTAAATTTTGCACTGAGCCTTTTCTCATCGATTAATTGTTTAATGTGTTCCAACATGTGTGTTTTCAGGCGTCTCTGCTATTTTAGCTTTAGTGGCTGTGTGAAAAGCAGTGCTTTTTTTGTTTTAGAGGTGAGGTGAAATGTGTGCTTAAACCTCTTCTTATAGTAACATTATTGTGGTTTTTAAGGGTGTTTTGTGAGGAAATTTATAAAAAAAAAAAGCCACAAATTTTAAAAGATGTGCCTTGTTACACCTTAGTGTGCAATGTTATTAACATTAACATAAGAACTAGGGCTGTAACGCGATAGCACACACATTACCCTTGTCTTTTCCAAATCCCCCTCTAACTTAAAGCGAAATTTTCCATTTAACAGCGTGTTTATCTTCCATCGGTAGCTTGACTGAGCAGCAGAATTGGCCACATGAAGTGGCTTCTTCTTCTGGGATGCTGGTCGCTGGCGTAGCGTATACTGCCCCCACTGATAGTGTGGTACTGCAATGCAGAGGGGCGTTTAATTTTCAAATTAATCGCGCGATCAATTTATTTTAAAGCGTTATAAAAAACAAATTAACGCAAATAGTTAACGCGATATGTTTAACAGCCCTAATAAGAACACAAGGCGCAAAGTTCAGCTGCTGCTTTTTTTTGGTGTATTAAAAAAGATAAAACACCACAGTTTTCTATCTGATCAAATTTTACATTTTTCTTTGGGTCTTTTGATACTCACCTGCAGCAGTGGTTCTCTAATCCAGAGGTTCCCAACCCACGTCCTTGATATCACTAATCAGCTCATTAATGATCCTTCCCTGTGTAGGAAGGGTTATATTAGAGCAGGGAAAACACTACACTGTACAGTGAAGGGGGGTCTCTAGGACCAGAGTTGGGAACCTATGCTCTAACTGGTCCTCGGAGACCCCCAGATGGTCCTCTATTCATACGATTTTGAAGTTGAATTGGACATGGACTTACTGAGGACCTGGTTGAGAACCACTGTTTTGTTTATGGGGAAATAGTGTGTGGGTGAATGTGCTGAAGTGGGGACCTCTAAAAGGCCACAGTATACTCTCCTGTCCAGACACCACTACACAGTACAAGTCATGATGAGTGAGGGTCTAGTCAATATTTACGTGTGTGTTTGATCATGTGTCCTTATTTTGGCTTGTGTGTGTGTGTGTGTGTGTGTGTGTGTGTGCTCATACACTCTATACCTGGTTAAGCTAAGTGTGATTTTGCAGCTGCTAGGCAACAGATGGGAGCCTTTCCGATCTGTTGCGGTGTAACAGCGATAATGAGTGTGATCCTGAAGTTTCTTCACCAAAACAATTACTGCCGAGGCGAAGAGAAAGAGTGCGGTGAAAGAAAGTGAAACGGTCATGGGTTGGTTTTGCAAAAAGGAAGAAACATCCACACTTTCAGAATTCGCCATCAAAAAGGGACTCATGTATTTACAAACATATGTGGCGGTTTGAATCTATGGCATTTCACAATAGTAATGAAAAAAACTGGGGTAACTGTTAGGGATGTACCGAATATACGGCCAACTAAAATTTTTGAATGAAAATGGCAAAAAAAAAAGCATTTTCGGTTTCGGCTGAAATATTTTTTTTATGTGATCAAAACAGACTGCACAAGCCAGACTGGATTACAGTCAACATGTCTGCAGTGTGGACGCATTTCCATATATCTAAAGGGGGTTCTCCACTGACTGGGTCCATCTCGGTTTGGTCCAGTTCAGTTCTACTCTGTTCAGTTTGGTTTCGGACCTACAGTTTTCCACTACAACTGGTTGCTATAGCTGCTGAGCAGCAGCGCGAGCGGAGGCTCTAAACTGAGGTAAACAACCTGGCATCATTACAATCGCCAGCATGGATGAAATCAGAGGGTTTTTGTCTTATCCTTGGTTTGTGACTGTTTGCCACAAAACGGAGACAATTAGCACCAGACAAGGCTTAAAGAAGCAACCTTAGCGTTTATAGGCCTACAGAGAATGTTGTTTTATCTTTCGACAGTTTTTATGCTTGTTCTAAATGCATTTTGTTCATGCACTTCGTTCAGAATATTAAAACGCGCTTGAATACTTGTTTTATGAGAGATCAGTCAACACTGACGTAACCATAGCAACCACCAATCAGTAACCTCCAATATGTACACATCATCATTTAGTATCGGTTCATTTAGTTTGCAGCAGGGTGTGTGTATAAAATCTACAGGTTGCTATTCTTTTAGGATTTGTTGTAGTGTGAGCTGTGTAAAAATATGGATAGGATAATTGTCTCTGGACCAAGAGGTCATGGGTTCGAATCCTACCTATAACACACCACCACTAGGGTTCTTGAGCAAGACCCTTAACCCCAGGTTGCTCCAGGGAGAGTGAACCCTGTTGTGGATAAAAGCATCTGGTAAATGCCGTAAATGTAAAAATATAAGAAACGCCTCCATATGTGTTGTGAGTGCAGTAGTGTGTGTGTGTGTATGCGTGTGTGTGTATGCGTGTGTGTGTGTGTGTGTGTGTGTGTGTGTAAGTGTAGTAGTGTGTGTAAGTGTAGAGCAGCTTTTTTATGGTCTGTGTTCCAGCAGCTTCTCTCCTGATTAACGTTCTGATGGATGAAACAGAGTCACAGAGGCACACACTGCTCTTAACATCACTGTTTTAATTGTTGCTATTGTAAAATCATGTAAGAGTGTTGTGTATTTGAACATTTCCAAGGTATAATTAATTATTATTTTTAATTCTTTTGGAATTTTGAATCAAGTGTGGTCAACAGTGTATAAAACAACAGTGACATGCAGATTTTACACAGACACTCTCCCACAGATTTTTTTTTTTGAAAGCCTCTGAGGCCAATTATGCTGTCTTGGACTCTCAGTGATGGATGGCTGCAGTATTACAGGGATTCAAAATTGTGTTTGTGAACTAAAATGTACTGCGAATTAAATCCAAAGTCTACAGCCCTTTTCACAATAAATATTCTTTCAGCATTGTAGTCCATCAGTTCTGAAATCAATATCCAAACAGCACTAATACAGTTTTGGCCCGTCTGGTCAAAAGACATATTATGTTCATTGTTTTAAGTTTTAAAACAGTTCACATCCCTTACAGAGACACACTTGGGTGTGTTTGATGCACAATTACTGTTTATTTGCTGAGCATAAAATAAATTAAATGTGGCCTGTGCATTTTATGTTCATGTTTTATTTTTCCAATAAGTAAAAAAAAACCCAAATAAAGCAGAACCCTAACATTTGCAGAAAAGGCCATATTTCAGCATGATCCTGGTCGCGACTGTGAACTTGTTTTCACTAAGAAAATCACCAAACATCATTTGACTGGAGGTGTTCAAACCTTTGCATACGACTTCATGTGTTTGTTTTAAAACATGAGCTACTTTTAGTGGTAAAGTCAGACTAGATGGGTCTTCAGCCTGAGCTTAACCAGGACAGTTTATTGGATTTCAAGACATTTTTACACAAAATGTCAAATAAAACTGTGAACAAAGGTTTATGGTTAATTTATTGTCATCAGCAGCTGTGAACGTGAACACAGTGAGAGGAGGTGTTTCTCCATAGGCCACAGTGCAAAATACACACTATATGGACAAAACTATTACAGGACTTTAATGACATTTGTATTTTCAAATACATAGACTTTAATGTGGAGTTGGTCCCTCTTTGCAGTTATAACAGCTTTCACTCTTCTAGGAATTTCTAGGAAGATTTTAGAGTTTCTGTGGGAATTTGTGCCCATCTATGAGGTCAGACACTGATGTTGGACGAGAAGTCCCGGCTCACAATCTCTGTTCCAGTTCATGGGTGGGGTTGAGGTCAGGACTCTGTGTGGACCAGTCAAGTGGTTCCACACTGAACTCCTATAGCCATGTCTTTATGGAGCTGCTTTGTGCACTGGGACACAGTCCTGCTGGAATAGAAAAGGTTATTTACATTTACATTTATGGCATTTATCAGACGCTTTTATCCAAAGCGACTTCCATTCTCTAACAACAGGGGACAGTCTCCCTGGAGTCTCCCTGGTTATTCTCCAAACTGGGTCCACAGAGTTGAAGCAGGGTGTTGTCCAGAATGTCTTGGTCTGCTGAAGCATTAAGGTTCACCTTCACTGGAATTTAGGGCCTATCCCAAACGCTGGGAAAAGGTGTCCCAATACTTTTGTCCATATAGTGTAGCAACATTCAACAAAGTGCAAGTTATGACAGAGATGATACAATAAATAGACAACAGTGTAACAGAATAGTATGAACAGGATGTAAATCTTCCAGTTTTGCACCATAAGTATGATTTTGTACAAGAGGCAGTTAGAAGGTGTGTACATTATAAGCTTCTGTTTCTTCAATTTCAAATAATCGTATCTGAATTTGTTTATTGTTACACCATTATAGCCTCTCACTCTTTCATCTAAGCAACATGCAAAGCAGCCGACTCTTCAGGTCCACTTTACAGATGCAGTGATTCACGCCCAAGAGACCTGTTGATCAAAAGTAACTTAACAGCAGAAGTTGCACCTGTACAACGGGGTTGTTTGCGTTAGTGTACTTGTGTAGAGGATGATTATTCCTTCTGCTGCTGGAGGGAGTGGTCCGAGGGGCAGACGGTTGGACACTTGAGTTGGTCTTCGCTCGTGTTGCTGCAGCAGCAGGCCTGCTAGGGTGTCACAGCAAAAAATAACTCCAGCAGTCAGCGAGGCTGTGCAGAGACTCCACAGACCTCCTGCTGGAGGATAATTACACAGAGGATGACACAGGTGGAGGGAGGAGGGAGAGAGGGAGGAAAGCGAGCGAAAAAACCTCACACTTATTTGCCATCGATCGACTGCTGAGCTTACACGTGCCAGCTTGTCGCCTGTGGAACATGTGCCTATGTCCCTTTCGGCTGCTTTGGGCCGAGGAGTGACGGACTGGTGAAAATGCTCTTTTCCTTATTCACCCCAAAGGACATGTTTCCCTCTTCAGTCCTATGAGGATAATGTCTTGGAAGTTTCTGCACACTAATCACCATGATGCAAACCGCAGGCCTTGACCATCACACTCTCGTCTTGCACAGCAAGTTACAGTAACAGCCGCCATCTCAAAGCCCGAGTTCTTGGTCGCAGTGAAGACTCCAAGATGGCTTCTATCACAAGTTGTAGATGACAGTGTGTGAGGGACCGCATTCATGAGTCTATATGAGGTCACTTAACAGCTTGATGCAATCTGAGGCGAGTGTGTGCTGATTCAGGCTTGCAATTTGAACAATGCTAGCTAGCAGCTAGAAGCGTCCGCGACTTATTAGCCACATTAGTCTCGCAGCTCCAGTGCAAAACTGGCACGTACTTTGGGTCTAAAACTGTTAGCATGTTAATGAGTCCTGGCTTTTCCACAGTATGTGTGGGCACCATATCTTTTGCAATATACTGTACATTGCGACAGCGTTTGTTATCACCTTCCACCGTGCTCCATTCTTATCATATGGCACTAGGGCATTAACAGAAAAGTCGACTAGTCGACTTCAGAGGCACAAGTCTATGCCCCTCGAGTGGTTGTGTGTTTTTCTTCCTCTCTGTGTACACAGTGCAGTCTCTGCCTCTGATTGGCTGACGCTGACACGCGTTCCTTGATTTAACCAATTATTACAGCCTCCTCATAAAAAGGGCGGGACCGTTGGGACTCTAAACTACTAGACGAGAGACACGGCAGAGGAGACAGACACATCACATGTGTGGAGACCAGTACTGGATTGGCTGTTGGGCATACTGGGCATTTGCTCCGTGGGCTGAATCCCGTCAGCAGCACCCGCCCCCCTCGGGAACAACAGCCTGGTGGGCCAGTCATGGCTCGCAATGCCCAGACCAATTTTTTGTCCCAGTCCGATTATTTGTAAAATAAGTAATAAAATAGATTTTCATAAAAACACATCGTCCTGAACTGTAAATTCTAATTAATCGATACAATCGATATATTGCCCACCTCTACTTAGCTGTCATTTTTATGGTCTTGTGCTTGTGTCAGAGGTGTCAACCAAGTAAACAGGGTTTTAAAAGATACCAAATATTTCAAAATTATTTGCTTTCTATTAATCCAGCCTTTTTTCCATCAGATTATTAGTAATGCCTTTAGGTGGGGCAGTGAGTAGCATGTATTCACTTGATGTTTGTTAATAACACCTTTCATGGGCAACAGTGTGTAGTATTTGGATGTTTGTTAATAATGGGTTTAGAGGGCGGTAGCGAGTAATGTTTGTTAATTTGATGTTTGTTAGTAGCACCTTTAGAGGGCAGCGGTGAGTAATATTTGTTTATTTGCACCTGAGCTATTTCTGTCTTCATTTTGATGCTACTAAGTTTCGACAGCTACAACGAAAGATAGCTAATAACTGGACTGTAATTTAACAGTTACAACAAAAGAAAATTAAATAGACAGATTAAATCAATAATAGCAAATATTTATATGGCAACTGTCAGCTAAAAGGTTCAGATGTCTGGTCCGGTTTCTTCTGATTAAAATGTACCAGTACTCTGTCTGACCTTTCATCTCAGACAGCAACTTTTTTCTGGACTTTCTCATTTTGGTTTATTCTTTTCTCTGACATTTTGTTCTTTTCTCACTCTTCACCTCCTCAGATCTTCTTTCCTGTGGTCAGTCTCTGAGAGCGCTTTCATCTCAGTGTTTGACAGCACTGAAAATGACCAGGAATGACACTCATTTTTTGACCAAATTGCTGGTTTTACACCGTTTTACAGTTTTTTAAAGTTTAAATTGCCTTAAAAGAAAGTGACTCTTAATGTAACACTCATCATGTTGACTGTAATAAGAACTGCTCTGACCCTTTTATTCAGTAGTATCTCCTGTAATTCCCCTCTGTCTGTCTGTATCTGTGTGTTCCACAGACCGCAAGTTCCTGATCGCTAATGCCCAGATGAAGAACTGTGGGATCATCTACTGTAATGAAGGTTTCTGCCAGATGTTTGGATTCTCACGGGCTGAGATCATGCAGCAGCCGTGCACCTGCCAGTTCCTGGTGGGCCCGGGCACCATGAAGAGTGCTCTGTCCCAACTGGCCCAGGCCCTGCTCGGCTCAGAGGAGCGCAAAGTGGAGATCCTCTATTACTCTAAAGAAGGTAAAGCGAATACAGGACCATGTGAGTTAAAGCAATAATACTACCTATTGAAATAGGTAAAGTGGCCCCGCTTAATAATCCCGGTTGAACACAGCATGAAATTCCTTCTCTGCGTTTAACCCATTCACCAATTGAAGCAGTGGGCAATGGGGCACCCAGGGTAGCTTTGTGGTGCCGCTGGCAGTCCTGGGATCCTTCTGGACTTCTAACCCACAGCCTTCTGATTGCAAGGGCAGCTCTCTAACCACTAGGCCCCCATCTGCCCCTAGTGCTGTTAGTTACCAGTTAATGCAATTACTAGTGGTGCTAATTTTTTAAATGCTAGCTAATTTTCAAACCATCCGTAGTAGAGCATGGTGCACACTGATGGCCGGGAGGAATTAGGTTTATCACCAAAGTATGTTAAGTGAGAAAATTCTGAGCAACTCACACAGCCAATGCCAACAATACCAGTAATGATCCGGAATGTTATCACTGGAGGACACAATCGGCACCATCACTGCTGGACAGCGGTCATGGGAGACCTACGTATGAATCATCAATCCACAGCAAATGGGAAATCTCCAGTTTCCCTGAGTGTAACAGTAATCCAAGAGTGCAAGAAGATACAATCATAAAGGAGCTGGGACCATACACGCACAATTATATATATTAGTGGTGGGTATAGATCATTTTTTAAAATCTAGATTAATCTATCTGTAATCTTGGAATTAATCTAGATTAATCTAGATTAAAATGGCTCATTTGAATTCTTCCATAGGCATTCAGAATATGTGCATGGATTAAAGTTCTCCATCGCTATGACGGATTTCCGTCAACTGAGGGCACTAAAGGTTAATAATGAGATTGATATAGATCCGAAGGAAAAAAAATGGGGAACGAGGGGTGGAGCTGAACAAGTTTCAGCAGACAAAGGTCTGGAATTTTGGCTTTTTCTTTGGTTTAATTCCGATTTAATTATTTTTCCTAAAAATAAAAATAAACATTATGGTTTCGGCAGTTCTCTTAAACATTTACGGCTGCGGA
>JBBJLR010000029.1:5396986-5411692 GCA_037577145.1 Brachypetersius gabonensis
GTGTGTGTGTGTGTGTGTGTGTGTGTGTGTGTGTGTGTGTGTGTGTGTGTGTGTGTGTGTGTGTGTGTGTGTCCATGTAGGGGGAGGAGCAGCACTGAAACATTTTTATTTTCATGCACTTTTTGTGATGTTTTTTTTCCCCTCTGGTATGAAAGTGAGCTTTTTCAGCCCCCTCTGGTGCAAATTAAAAATGTCCTTGATATAAAAAGTAAACATATAAAACATTTTGTGTATTCCCAGCACTCTTAAGACCTACATCATGATATTTAGGGTTTTGGTTTTTTTTTACATTTTAAAGGTTGCCACAGACAAAAACATTTAGTACAGTCACATTTTTGTTACTTTGAAAAACCAAGAATACATTGATTTTAATTCCACACACTGTGCCACACTGAAGCAAATCAAATTAGGGTTTTTTTTTGTGTTGAACTGAGAATATCCACAGTATTCTAAATAAAGCTAATTATGTTATTAATCCAATACAGTATATACAGTATAATTCATTATAATATCCACCACTATAAGAAATAATAAGTACAAGCTGACATTTGGAAACCAGTGCAGGTTCTGGATGGACCTCACAGTTTAGTCCACTGTGTATATCAGGGAGGATCAAACTGCTGTATTTTACTGCGTTTTTAATCTGATGTCAGTGAAGATCTCCCTGATGCTGGAAGTTCTGGACATGGAGGAGGATCTCGTCTCCGGGGGCTGTCCGTTTTGTACGTAATGGTTTTTGTTGTAAACTTCAGGTTTTACAATAGTGGCCTGTCTTGGATCACATTTACCAAAAGCAGGAGGGGGATGGGGCTCCACTGTTGTTGTGAATGGTTTCAATGGTTGCACTCAACATTTATTTCCCACCATGTCTCACACACACCCTAGGGCACATTACCACACACTACAGAGTCGGGGTGTTTCAGTAGAATGTGTGGTTAACAAAAATCCTGACTCTGAAATGGGGCTGCAACTATCGAATATATTTGGAATCGAGTATTCTGCCGATTTTTTTCCACATCGATTAATCGAGTAATCGGATAAATCGTACATTGTGTTTTTAAACAACTATATCAATACTGGGTTATGCAACATGAAAGGCCTTAAAATGAGCAGCAATTAGCTGTTATTCCTCACAAAAAAAGGGTTTTATTCAAACAACACTTTTATTAGATCAAAACTTAAAACCTTTGGCTCATTGGCTTTGGCTTATTCTATTTATATATTTTATTATTATTATTATTATTATTATTGTGTGAGTTTAAATGTTGCTGATCAATTTGAATTAATTATAATTTATTGATTGTATTTTTTTTAGCATTAAATGGTCAAAACTTGTTTACAGTTTTAATATGGATTAAAATTCTATTTAAATATTTTATTATTATTATTATTGTGCTCCTGAGTTTAAATCTTGCTGATCAATTTGAATTAATTATTATTTATTGATTGTAATTTTTTTTAGCATTAAATGGTCAAAACTTGTTTACAGTTTTAATATGGATTAAAATTTTATTATAATTTTTAGGCAAATTGATGCACTTTAAGACTTTTCTGCTACAGACTAAAAAACAATATTGCCGCCCTATTTTTTCTTGTTATATTTGGCACGTTTTCCCTCCACTACAGGAATGAGGAGGTCCAGCTGGTCTCGAGCTGCTTTTTGCGGCTCTCTTCGTTTTTTACAGCCAGTGTGTGCCACTAACTTACAGTAACAGAACACTCATCGTTTTTTAACTTTAAAAATATATTTTCATATATGACCGGGAGAGCAGGCGGGAGCCGGTGGGAATCGGGTGTGTGCTCTTCTTCGGTGCAAAAAAACGAACTCTCTGCGGCAAAAACTGCATGTTCCCCGGGTCACATGCGCCCCCTGCAGGTGGACTTTGGTGACGAATTAAACGAAGCCTCGAGGCAAAAAAGAATTTGCCTCGAACATTTTTTGTAATCGAATCATTCGAGTTACTCTAATAATCGTTTCAGCTCTTCTCTGAAACTAAATACAGTGATGCCTGCATGTGTTTTTGTGGTTCAAATAGCTTTAGCTGCCTGAATACTTGCTTAAAAATGAAAATAATCAACATTTCAAGAAGTGCTTGTCAACCGTCTATGTAAACGCCAAGATTCTTATTGATGGTTTATCAAAGATACATGTTGGTTGATTTATTTAATTAAGATTTTAAGGTCATTTATCCTTTATTTCTGTTATTTTATTCCCCTTCAAGACTCATTGTCACATACAAAGTTGTACAAACATAAAAAGAGCCCCTGAATCGAACCATAAGAGTTGAATAAAGTTGTCAAATAAATGAATGCGGTATTTCGAAAGGCTAAACTAAAATATTCAGACTAAGCAAAAAGGACAAAATCTGTACAGCATGCAAAATGGTGCAGAATGTAATCGAATAGGAATATCTGTGCTGTAAAGTGCAGTGTGTCGGTTTACTGTTGATGTATAGACCTCAATAACAGACAGCAGGTGAGGTAGAGAGTTCAGTTTGTGTTATAAACAGTTAAAGTTGTGGGCCTGCATGGTGACAGAGTGGGTAGTTCAGCCACCTCTCAGTCAGAAGTCTGAATTGCATTGAAGTGGTTTCGAAAGTTACCAGCTCAGTTAATTGTGGTTGTTGTTTTCCTGTACATGCTTTTGACTGGTCTAACTCCTCTTCAAGTAGCTCCCAAGCTACATGTTATTTTTGCTTTTTCCCTTCTTGACCCTTAGACAATATTGGTAATAATACAAACTATTTTACAAATTGTAAATGAAATTATAAATATTTGCAATTTTGCTATTGCACTCTTTCAAATGGCACTTAGCTATTTCTACCACACAGTTTTTAAAAATAATGTTATGTTTCTGCTGGTGCAGGCTGAGCCATGAGGAGCTGTCTGCTGCTGCTCCCTGCCCTGCTGCTGCTGCTTGCCCTGCCTGACACCAGGGGGCGCTACAACGACGACTTTGACGATGGCGAGGACCTAGCGGAGTTTGACGACAACGATTTTGCAGAGTTTGAGGATGTTGGCGAAGACCCAACAGTGGAGGTTGAGAGCGAGCCTCCGCCCAGGCCGGCGCCGTCCTCCGCTCCTGTAGAGGACGACGAGGACGAAGCCACGGTGGAGATTGAAGACGGGCAGGACGAGTTTGAGGACGCAGATGCCCAGGTGAGTGTAATGCACTTCCAGTGCTAGGTTGGAAATCAAAGCCTAACATTTTGCTCTGAATTGAACATGTCCAAAAGAGAATTAGAGAATAATTAAGAAATGTCTTTAGAAGAATGGTTAAATGAAATTAGCAGGTTTCTACTGACCTCAGATGTAGTCGATCAACCAATAAATGTTTGGAGTTTAAATTTTAATAACTCTAGAATCAGGAGTCATCCAAATATTTTCTGTAAATACAGTCCCAGAGTTCATCCCAACCTGCTCAATCTGCATCCAGCTCATTGAAGTGGACCCGACTTTGATGATGTGGTTTAAGACACGGTGTAACTTGGTGTTAGCTATGAAAAGCGAACTGTTTGTAGTCAAGTTCCGACTGGAAAGCTCGAATTGAATAAAATTTGTGAAATAACGGAGGTTCTCTGCAGGTAGTGATGAAGGCAGCATTTTTGTTATAATCCCAGAATGAAACTACATGTTTTGTCTTGTCTTTTGTATTTTGCCTTTCTATGAAACGCATCTGTCTGCTGTTTCAGGATCGGGACATTTACAGCAAGTATGACAATGAGGAGTTTGAGGGTTATGAGAAAACCAACCCATCCTTCAAGGACACCCTCATCTATCGAGAGGTAAACAGTTTGTGTGTGTGTGTGTAAACTGAAGATGCATCTTAATTTATATTTTGGTATTATTTTTTTGATATCACATTTCTTTTGAAGGCTTTAACAGTAGGGACAGTCTCGCGCTCGTCAGTCACAGGGACAGTCTCGCGCTCGTCAGTCACAGGGACAGTCTCGCGCTCGTCAGTCACAGGGACAGTCTCGCGCTCGTCTGCCACTCAAGGACAGTCTCGCGCTCGTCTGCCACTCAAGGACAGTCTCGCGCTCGTCTGCCACTCAAGGACTGTCTCGCGCTCGTCTGCCACTCAAGGACTGTCTCGCGCTCGTCTGCCACTCAAGGACAGTCTCGCGCTCGTCTGCCACTCAAGAACAGTCTCAAGAACAGAACCTGCAACTTTGTGATCATGTTCACAGGTGTTTTGTTCACTAGGTCACCGCCGCCCAAAATAAAATCACTGTTGAATTATTTCACGTCTTTCATGTGATGTCTTTATTTTTTGACACCAAATTATTGAGACCAGGATCAGTAAGAGTATTGATAAGTGTCAGTATCTGCATCAGTACAATCCTAACTGTGCCCATCCCAAGTTATCAGCAGGGTAGTGCAGTGTAGTTTGAGCTGGATGGACCTTTACTAAGGGGCAGTAAAGCACCTTAGTTAAAATGTTCTGTTAAAGATTTGTATCATATTTGATCAGCATCTGTATACAGGGGGTTATGACACAGTTCTGTGATATAAACCCAAATTTTGGTGCAAGTTGACACACCTTAGCCTCTGTAACTTACTGATCCTAACAGCTGTAAAATCATAATCTAGAGTTTAAAAACACAGGAAAATTAGGACATAAATGTACTGTACTTGTACACTGTACTGTACTAACAGAAAAAAATAGTGTATAAACACTTTTTATCGCCCAAAATGGCGTAAATAAGCGTATTGGGGGGACGCCAACTCCCTCATACGGCACATTACTGCGTATTTCTCAGACACGCGTAACCAAACTAGTGAGTGAGCGTCATAAACTCAAAGCTTCGGATGTACCGAACATTGTAGCCCGAGGACCCCCTGTATACTTAATATATGAAGTCCAGCAAATAACATTCATATTCTTATTGTCAGTCCTAGTGTTCCACGGGTTCTGTGTTTTATGAAGCTCTGAAAAGTGTGTCTGTGTGTGTGTGTCTGTTAGGTTCCAGCACATCTCCAGAACAGCTGGGAGAGCTATTATATGGAGATCCTGATGGTCACCGGGCTCCTTGCCTACATCATGAATTACATCATCGGCAAGAACAAAAACAGCAGACTGGCTCAGGCCTGGTTCAACTCTCACAGGGAGCTGCTGGAGAGCAATTTTGCGCTCGTTGGTAAATATTCTCTCTCCTCAACACATGGCTTTCTTTGTTCTTTGAGTGTCTTTCTCACTACAGTCCTAGTCGTATCTACTGTGGACTTCATGTAACACGATTTTAATCTGATTAAATACTGTACTGTGCAAGCTGTTTAAAGCAATTTACCGAAGCAGTTAGATACGTTCTGACATCAGGTACGCAAGTTAACATCAGAATAAATGCTAACAAACAGGAAAGCATTAAATAATATCAAAAATTTGATTGTTTAAAAAAAAAAGTTATTCTGTGAGCTGGTGAGGAGAACATAGTTTCAGTTCCAGATTTCTCCTCGGTTCCTCCAGCCGTCGTTTGGAGTTGTGAAATTCCATCAGCAGCTCCTGATTTTAATTTAATGTATTGAATGAGCTGCACCAGGATCTGCGGTTTCCATGAATGTGCGGGAGTTTCCGTGAACAATCTGCGAGGGACTGAAGCTCTCTTTTATTTGTTTGTTTGTTTGTGTGTGTACAGTTTTCTGAATAACTGTTTTCTACTTTGCTGAATTTGTTGTTCTTGATGTACAGGTGATGATGGCACAAGTAAGGAACCCACCAGCACTGGGAAGCTAAACCAAGAGAATGAGCACATCTATAATCTGTGGTGCTCAGGCCGCGTCTGCTGTGAGGGGATGCTCATTCAGCTCAAGGTACTGGGGGTTTGATGAACGTGGGAAATGGTTACCTTCTGGCTCAGAGGCCATCGGATAATTCTCACATTTTCAGCACACTGCTTGGTAAATCAGGGAGACCAGGGGCTGTATTACAGAAACGTCCTAACTGTATAGTTACCATGGTAACGACAGTTTAGGATCTTATTTAGGGGAAAAAGTCGTTACAGACCAACCGTTCCTGAGTCAGTTTTCCTCTCCTAACTTGAATTAAGAAAAGTGTATTACAGAAGCATCCTAACCTCAAAAAATCTTAAAGAAACTGTCCTAACTGTGGCCCCTGATTATTTATACTACGAACCGTGTGATGATGCCATTAGTCGATCAACTCCGCCCGGCTTCGGAGAGGCCGACAGGGTTTGTGGTCCAATTAACAAATGCGCTTTTCGTTTTTGATTTTCAAAGCGAAGTGTTGTGTGTGGCTTAAAGTTCCATATTTTGAAGACAGTAATGAAGATACAGTTTGAAGGACTATAGCCTCATTAAGTTACTAGTGGCAGCTTAACGTTTTGCGTTACATGTTGCGTTAGTTGCTAGGTAACAGACATAAAAGTGGATCATCGATGTTAGATAGTTTATTTAGGATTCCTAACTGGAGATAAGATAGGATTCCTAAATCCAGTTAGGATCTGCTTCTGTAATACCAAATTGGAAATAAAAGCCTATCTTAACTTTATGCTTAAGATAGGAATAGTGTTGTCACGGTACCAAAATTTCAGTAATCGGTACCAATACCAGTGAAAATCCACGGTTCTCGGTATCGATTCGATGTATTTCTTCCTTTTGACATAAAACTTCGATGAAACCGCTAGCAAACGGGTTTCTGGTGATCAGTAATGGGTTTCTGGTCATCAGCCACAAAAACAAAATACTTCCACACGCGGCTCTTTCTCCCCTTTCTTTTAAACGAGCCCCACATCAGCAGCTCCGCCGCTCGCCATCTCTGTGCTTTTACGAAGAAGACACAACTGCACCTATCGGGTAGCGCAGCAAGAACCGGGTCGACCGGGCGCTCGGTACCACGGTACTTCAGAAAACAAGGTCTTTTGACACTAGATAGGAATTTTCTGTAATACGGCGCCAGATGTGTTACATGAAATTGACTTTTAGCTGGTTGTTTTTTGTTTTGTTTTTTTTAGTAGTTTGTTTTTATTTAATTGATTCATTTAATTTGACAGTTTCTGAAAAGGCAGGACCTGTTGAACGTGCTGGCCAGGATGATGAGGCCAACATGTGATCAAGTGGTGAGTGTGCAAACACTAATACACAAACACAAAAAGTCCATGCGCAGTTGCAGTATATCTTCTAGGTCTTTGTTTGAAGGAGGATAAAGAGTTTTTTGTCTCATGTCCCTTCGCAGCAAATCAAAGTGACTCTGAATGACGAGGACATGGACACGTTTGTGTTTGCTGTGGGCAGCCGGAAGGCCATGGGCCGGCTGCAGAAGGAGATGCAGGACCTGGTGAGGAACTGATTCCTTTGCATTGCTGCAAAAAATAAAGGATGCGTTTGTACATTGTTAATGTTTGTGTCTTTTCTTGTTCCTCCCTCCAGAGTGAGTTCTGCGGGGACAAGCCCAAGTCGGGGGCGAAGTACGGTCTCCCTGACTCTCTGGCCATCTTATCTGAGATGGGCGAAGTCACGGATGGAGTGATGGACAGCAAGGTGAGCCGAAATGTGCTGGATGCGCTTGTACAGCAGCTCAGTTTGGCTTCTTTGGAATGTTTTCAAGCCCCTGACATGCTAGACATCTGATATTTAAGTTGAGTAGACCATGGTGTCGTTCCCGAGAGCCCATTTTGCCCTTTTTGTCTTTTAGATGGTACATTACATCACAAGCCATGCCGACAAGATCGAGTCCATCCATTTCTCGGACCAATTTTCTGGTCCAAAAGTTATGCAAGAGTAAGACTTTCTTTTAGTTGTATTGTTCTTATTCATGCTGGTGTGAAAATCATACCTTGATATGAGCTTTTTCTGTATGTTCTAGGGAGGGCCAGCCCTTAAAGCTCCCTGAGACCAAGAAAACGCTGCTGTTTACATTTAATGGTGAGTCATATGGACATAATTTTAGGTGTTTTAGAGTACTGTGCTGTTATTGGTTCTTATTGGTGGGGTGAGCTTAGCAGCAGAATCCCTCTCCATCTTCAAAAACCTGCTGAAACTCTTCTATTCAGAGAGCACTTCCTCTGGTGATGCACTGTTTATCCTAAATTGCATTTGCTTTTCTGATAAAGCTTATAGCTTCTTGTTCTTCTCCACATTTAAAGATTTAGCACTAAGTACTTGATGTCTGAGTGTTTCCTCAAATTGTTTAGTCACCTTGGAAAAAAACGTCTGCCAAATGAATGTAATGTACTGATTTCTAGTGCCTGGGATGGGTAACACATCTCCCAAAGACATGGAAAACCTTCTGCCCCTGATGAACATGGTGATCTACAGCATCGACAAAGTCAAGAAGCTCCGCCTCAACAGAGAGGTGAGTGCAAACAGTCTCATACATGCATACTGCAGTGTGTCCTCTTCTATTTAAAACAAATATCGTGTGATTATTTTTGAGGGTTATCTTCAACCCTGGTTTTCTAATTTGTGTCTGTCTGTGTGTGTGTCTGTGTGTGTAGGGGAAGCAGAAGGCGGATCGTAACCGCGCTCGCGTAGAGGAGAATTTCTTGAAGCAGACTCACGCTCAGAGGCAGGAGGCAGCTCAGACGCGCCGGGAGGAGAAGAAGAGAGCGGAGAAGGAAAGGATCATGAATGAAGAGGACCCTGAGAGACAGCGCCGTCTAGAGGTAGACACACGATGATGATTAGTCGGCTAAAAGTGATGAATGAAAATGCTGTAGATCCCTGTCAGTATGATTTATTTCGATTTTTAAGAAAAACATGAACTCAGATTTTCCAGCTTGCTCTGCTGGAGAGGCACACAAAGGAACACAAAGAACTTTCTTGAACATAGTTTATAGCGTCCTGATGTTTATTTTCACTTGTACAATTCGGATGATTCTTGATCTTAATAATACATTTTATTCTAGGCAGTGATGTTAAATACAGCGTAGTCCATCTAGAAATAGATCAGAATCACTTAACCATTGGCACAACATTAAAACTATTGACCGGTGAGGAACTGCTTCAAATTCCACCTGTGAAGAGGTGGAGAATATTAGACAGCAAGTGAGGTTTGATGTGTTGGAGGCTGGGTGAACGTAAGGAGCTGAGAGACTTAATTAAGGGCTGGGTTGTGATGTCTAAACGACTGGACCAGAGCATCTACAAAACAGCAGGTCTTCTGGGGTGTCTTGGTTATGCAGTGGTCAGCACCTACCAAAAGTGGTCCATAGAAGGGCAACTAGTGAATCAGTGACCTGGTCGTGGGAAGTGGAAGGCCCATAGAAGTGCCACTGTAGCACAAACTGCTGGAAAAAGTTAATGCTGGGTCTAATAAGAGGACACACAGTTCAGTTTGATTAATTGTGGTGTACAGAAGCTTTTTTTTCACCTCAGGTTAAAGGTGTGGTGTGTTCATGCTTTTTTTTGTTGTTGTTTCTGTCAGGAAGCTGTTCAGCGTCGAGAGCAGAAGAAGATGGAGAAGAAGCAGATGAAGATGAAGCAAATTAAAGTGAAAGCCATGTAAAAAAACAAACACACACCCCACTTCCACAGTTCCTGGCTTCTGAGAATGTACCCAGAACTTCCTTTGCTCCTGCCCGACACCTGCAGACCCTCATAGTGAATTATTCAGTCCGCCCACAGAAATCAGGAGCTTCGTTTGTCTGCTCTTTAGGAGACTGCCGGCTTGGGGAGTAAGATAACACTTCAAAGCCTAAACCACTAGTGAATAATCTAATAGAAAATTTGAATAGGTCAGCAGTATTTGAGCAGAAAAGTCATGTGAGAACAAAGATGGTGGTGTAGGAAGACAACGATTTGTGAGAAATTTGGCTATAAATTTGAGCCGGTAAAATAAACATTTATCTGGACTTTTTAAACGAAGTGTCTTTTGGCGAAGTAAATTTCTCTATGCCGTTTCCTCCTGGAGCTCAGAAACCGTTAAATGCAGCACAATCAACAAATTCCCATCCTCCTCCCTCTTCACACTACATGTCTACAGTATCCTGAGCTTCTTTGATATTCATTGTGCTACATTTGTTGCTTTTCTTAAAGAAATACTCCAGCGTTTTAAAACCTCATCTCTGTTTGCCACATGTGTATCATGTTAGTCATCTACAGTCACTCACTGCTGGTTTGTTACTGGGAAGCGACTGAATTCTGTGAATAAGCCGATATATAACTGTGTAATTGTGCTTTTATATGACAGTTAATGAAAAAAAAATACGATTTCCCCAATCTTTTATGCCATCTATGGCAGTGAGGTGGAGCCTGTGGAAACTCCGCCCACATCACTAAACTGGAAACAAGTTACCACAGACTGTTGCTTCGGGAAAACTAGTTCCATTTCAATTTAAGGTACCATCTTTTGGCTATAAAATTCATGTCTGTTCAACAAAAACGCTTTTACTGACAATTCAGTATCTCCCATGTGCCCACTGGCTTCTGAGTCCTGCTTTTTTCTTTTTACCATTAAAATGATGGCTTTGTAATTAACAATTGGGCTGATCAGTTGGAGGGGGTGGCAGGGAAGGGTTTTTGGGGTTTTTTTCAGCCCAGTGTTGCAATTCCTGTGTGTTTAAATCCTTTAAATTACGCTGCTGGCCTTTTTCAGCAGAGCAGACCAGAACCCTGGGTGTGTAGTTATTGTAAAATTTGGCCAGACAATATACATATATATATATATATATATATATAAACTGAAGACATAATTCTTACGGCAGCTTTTCAAACATTTATTTGCAATTTTAATATTAAAACGACTAACTTTTCGGCCTCATTGGTGATGCAGCACAGAGTACAGCTGGATGGCCTAATTAGTAGGGCATTGGGATCAGAAGGGTGTGGGTTGGAATTCCACCTGCTGGTGTCATCACTGTGGTACCCATGAGCAAGGTCCCGTCCCCACACACCGCTCGCAGGTTGCCCCTCGTTAGGGCAGCCCACTGTTTCACTTGGTGAATGGGTTAAAATGCAGATAAAGATTGTGCTGTGGTGTGTTCACACGTGACTATAAGGGTTAATAAATGACATTTAAATTAGAGACGCGCTTGTAAAATGCTGAATGAGTGATGAGTACTCCCTGTAACCACTCTGAAATCTGCCATGTGTTCTGTTCCCACCCCAAATCCCCCCCACCCCTGTCCTGGAGCTGTAGCCATGCTGCTTTCAACGGCGAGCTTTTGTTTTTTAAAGGACCTGAGCCGGCGCGGAAGCACAAGCTGTGTTTTTGTAAGGAGGCACGTTTCCCTTTCTTTTTTTTTTTTTTTTTTTTTTTTTTGGGCAAGTCTTTTATACACACAAGGAAAAATACTTTTTTTAATGTAATGAATAAAAGCTCAGCATGTTCGCTTGCCATTGCCATCTGTATATGTATTTAATATAAGTAACATTTTTAATTTATCTTTTATGGGCTTGTTTGTGCTGATGCTTAAGAGATGGTCCTTCACTGCAAACTTTTTTCTGTAACAACATTCGTCTTTTTTTTTTTTTTCTTCTTCAGAAATAAATAAAAACGTGCACTGAACAATTTAACCACAGCAGTCACTTCCTTCATAGGTCTGTTAGTTCATCTTATGTGGGAAAATTGATGCACTTCTTTTATTTTACTTTAATTACAATTGAGTAGCTTCTTGGGTTGCATGATTTGATGCATCAAGGAATCCTTACCTGGAACCAGGATGGTAGGGATTGTGGCCTAATGGCTAGGATACTTGCCTCTGGACCAAGAGGTCATGGGTTCGAGTCCTACCTTCAGCAAAACGCCACTGGGTTCCTGAACAAGACCCTTAACCCCAAGTTGCTCCAGGGAGAGACTGCCCCCTGTAGGAAGGGAATGAACATGGCTGCTAAATGTTATAACAGCTCTGTCCATTATTGGTGTGTGAGAGATTTCTCCGTGGTCTGCAGGGCACCCCAGAGTCTCCAGAGCCAGGAGAGTCCACCAAAGGAGCCCAGTCTGAAGATTTTGAGCGGTTTGGTTTATGCGACTGAGCTGTAGAATTAATCTAGCTGACACTTGGCTTTGGGCATGGTCACCTTAGACATCAGCAAAATCAGGCCTAGTATAACCCCATATGCCTCCCAACTCCTGGTAAAGGCCACGATTCTGTCACCTCAACTGTTTCAACTCCCTCCTAGGCTTGTGGTTATGGAGTTGACCCTGTGTTTGGAAGTGTGAGGGTTCAAATCCCAGGACTGACGATGGCATCACTGAGGTACCCTTAGGTAAGACACCGTCCCCACACACTGTTGCTGGGCGCTGTGTTCCTGGCTGCTTGCTGCTTCACTTGGTTGATAGGTTAATTGCAGAGAAAGAATAAACATACAGTAGCCCCTTAGTTAAATGTGAATCTGCATTCCGCAGATTAAGTCTCACAGGGAATTTTCTGAGAACCGAACTGTATTGCTGCCTAAAAAAACACTGAAAAGCTGTCAACCGCCATAATAAGTAGAAGAAGCTGCTGCAGCATGTAGCATGACTGTTCTGTGTCTGGTCCTCGTATTTTAGTACTAAATAAACAGTGATCTCAGTTTATATAGTATTAGTAAGCTGTGCTCTGTCTAAACATGTGGGTAGAGAGAGTTATTTCAACCTTTCTTTTGTGTACGGGTCTGTTTTTGCTCGCCGCATGCTGCTAATGCTAACCGTTAATGCTAATTGTTTTTTAAGCAATACATTTTTCTGATTATTTATTTGCCGTTACATTTTCTCTAAGGGCAATGCATTAAACTGAGTTTAATGTGAAATTAAAGTGTTCTGGGGGCATGTTTAGAGTTTACACAATAAAAATAGGCATTTTTAGGCGTTTTTTGTTTTGTTTTAACCAGAACACAATAATGTGGTTTTTCACTATATGCGGGTGCTCTTGGAACATAACCACTGAAAAAAGAGGGGGATTACTGTATATTCTTCAGTGGGTCTCCCAGCTTGCAGGATAAGACCCTCAGCTGGTTTTCAACCAACCCAAAAGGTCGCATATCACCCCACTGCTGATTGACCTACGTTGCCCACCTGTGGACGTCCCAATTAAATCACTCACTTTCACTAACAGCGTGACCTCTGGGTCGGCACCCAGCTGCCTTAATCCCATCAGCCTTACTTTCACACTCGCTCCCTCCACAAGGATCATCGCCTGGCTCAGCCCTCCCTACACACAAGGTAAACCCAGTCCAGGCTGCTCTCGTTCTGCTTCCCTGCTGTTGGAATGAACTGCCAAAGGCAACCAGAGCAGTGAAATCCCTCTTTATCTTCAAAACTCATCTGTTCAGAGAGCACATTTATCCTAAATCACACTTGTTCTAGTCATCTTGCACTTTAGTCTCTCATTTTATTGTCAAATTGTAAGCCGCATTGAATAAAAGCGCCTGCTAGATCAGTGAAGATCAACTGCTGTTCCAAAGCCCTTTGTTCTGTTGATCAGTACTTTTCAACTGAGATCATGAAAACTGTGCTGTACGGCTGCAACAAGTGTCCCTTAAAGTCGTTCAATTCCCAGATTAGAAGTGGGGATGTAGACTTTGGGGGAATTGTGCATATGTGACCGGAAAATTTACATAAATTGCTATTTAATCTGAGTTGCAGCTCTCAAATCTTACAAAAACATGAATTATTTGATCAGTATTTAATAAACATTTAGAAATAATTGCCGCTTCAGTCTGATTTAATGTATTTAAATGCCTGTAGTAAAATGTTGTTGAATGCTGGGTGCATCTCTTTGGATGCTATGGATTGTTAAAGATATCGACAAAAACTTTAAATGCGATTTTCTCGGTTTTTCTGTTGGAAAATGGTGCTGTAAGACCAGAATTCAAAAGACTGTAACTTTTTAAACTGTTTAAGATACAGCTTTGACCAAGATATAATTTTAAAGCTTATTTTTTCATTTTTGATACCAAATCCTCAATTTTGACTTTTGGGTCACTGTGACTCATTTTGTCAGATCAGATCACATATAAAGTGATCACTGGGTGGAATGAACATTTTTTTTTATCAGCTTGTTTCTAGTCCCAATACCTTTTTGTTTTCACTGCTGTTCAAACAGGTTAATTAGTCCTAATAGTAGGTGCCCGGAGTCTGCTGAACCTCTGGGACCTATCCTACTTACCCTGTGGGTTACATTTGCTTATTCGCAGCTGTGGTTCATTCTTTCTGCTCTTGTATGTGTGGGCCAGGGGAGATGGTGTCAATGGGCGTTTGGTGCTAAATGTGGCGGTTAGCTGTGTCAGCAGTGGAGGAGGACTGTAGAGTACGGCCTCATGTTACAGCTCAGTGTGGGATTCAGCTGGATGGTTGTCTCTGGGCAGTTTAAAACAAAAATGGCAACAAAGTATAAAAATAGTCTCAATGGCTTTCTTTCTTTCCTGATTCTCAGTAATGGCAAATGAATTGGCTTGTCTTGAACCGTGGCTGTGTCCATTCTTAATAACTAATTTATAAATACAGTAACCCCCCCAGGAGGATCAGGAGTAGCGGATTCAGTCACTCGCAGATTTCTTTTGAGAACCGAACTCGGAAATCCTCACAATAACACTTAAACTGTGAATATCCTTCTGGATGTTTTCACACAAGAGGACTCAGGGCAGGCTATAGCCGACCTGGAAGCACTTTTTTCGAAGCGCAATTTCTCTGCAAATGCGCAGACACTTCAAACTCCACAGTTCAGTAGATCTCCAGGAGACCTTTCATGGGCGTTGTTAGACCTTTCATAGCCCCCCCAACCCCCCCCCCCCCCAAAATGATCCCGAGCCACCCTAAATATATAGTCA
>JBBJLR010000029.1:5433536-5444381 GCA_037577145.1 Brachypetersius gabonensis
CACACACACACACACACACACACACACACACACACACACACACACACACACACACACACACACACACACACGCAATCTGTAATCTGTAACTCTGTCGCTCTTTTCTAACAATGCGGTTCTTTATGATGCTGCTGAAACCAGTAATACAGCACAGTAAAATCACCAAGGCCATAATAGCATGTCTGATTAAAAAATGTTTTTTCCTGATTTCTACATGCATTTAACCTCTCTCCGTGATTCCATGAGGTGGCAGAATATCTCAGAGCTGGATGGTGACTCATTTCTGACTTTACCGAACAAAACTGTGATTGTTCCCAGTCCCTGTTTTGAGTTAAATGCTATTCTGTTCTGCTGGTTCACCTCCTGGATTGCTTTGCTGTTACTCACACTTCAGTTAATATGCAGTAATCCCCAGCTTTTCACAGCGGTTACGTTCCAAGAGCGCCCGTGTATAGTGAAAAACAGCGTTGTTGAGTTTTGGTAAAAAAAATGCCTATTTTATAGTGTAAATAGTGTAAATCTGCTCCCAGAACACTTTAATTTCATTTTAAACTCAGTTTAATGCATTACCCTTAAAGAAAATGTAAAGGTAAACCCATATTCACCTTTTTAAAAATTTTAGTTTAATGTCTCCACTGAGATATGCAACTCGGAAGGTCATTGGACAAAAATATTGGGGCACCGAGGTGAATAATGAGGTGAATGGTTTTCGGGGAATAACCCCTGATCTACAGGGGCTAAAAATACAAATAAGGGCTCATTGGAAAGGTCTACAGGGGGCTCAACCCTGGTGTGGAGTTCGAAAAAGAGTCCCCTTATGTGAAAACATCCAGAAAAATATATTTATGGCCACAAAAAAGCAAAAACGTTGCAGTATCCACGTTATTGTGGGAATTTCTGCGTACCATTATCAGTTCGGTTCTCAGAAAAAATCCACGACATATTAATAGCACAAATAACATCTAGATTTGCTCATTAACATCTATTCCTATGTACTTGGTCATGTACTTTGCTACTTCATGCTCATTTTCAAATTTAAAAGTTGCAGTGCATGAATTCCCACAGGTGGTTGGAAGATTCAATTGCAGGAATTTCCAACTGTAGGAACTAGCAATGATATCAGTAACTTCCCTCTCCAAGCACTGCCAAACTCTGCTATCATTGACGGTACAGTTTCTTTCTTTTCTGAACAAATTTTAAGTTAGCTTGACAATGCATTGGTAGTTGCTGTGGTATTCCAGGTGGTGGCTAGGGAGAGGAGTGTATGGTGTTTACAGGGTTTTGCCATCAGAGGAGTTCAACTGTGGAAATCACTAAAGAGAGAGGAAAAAAACATCAAAATACAGGAAACATTACGCAAGAAACAGAGAACACCCAACACCCAAGAGTTACCTGAGATAGAAGAGACCTTTAACTGCTACTGCAAAAGTTACCAAAGAAAGCCAATTGCAAGGGTTTCCAAAGATATAGGGGAACTTCAACTGCAAGAGTTACTAAACTAAGCAAAAAATGCTCAACTGCAAGAGTTTCCGAATATAGGCAAGACTTTTGACCGTAAGAGTTACAAAAGGTAGATGAGAAAAAGCCACAGGGACTTGAAATGTGTACTTAGGAGAAATCACTAAAAAGGTTTCTGGAAGTCTAAGAGCTGAAATGGTCCCTGGTTCTATTTAAAAGTTCTAGAGTTCCTGAAAAGGTTCCTGAAAGGGTTCCTGCTGTGGACATACTAATTGTCCTGGTGACCCTCTTGCTCATGTATACGCCTCTTCCTCGGACCTCGGAGTCTGCCTTAACACTGAGACACGTGTAAATGTAGCCCTTTCCCAGTGTATGTGTGTGAGGGTGAGAATGTCTGCCTGTTCTTTGGTTTTTATCTGTTTTTGGTCCCAAATTCCAGGTGAGATCATGAATGGATACACATTTCCTGGGTATAAATAAACAATCAGAAACCTCAGGTACATTCGACCTGCGAACACACGCAGATTAGCAGCGTTAATGAACCGAAGTGTGTGATGAAGCGGAAATTAATTCATTTAATTTATTTTCATACGGAGCATAAACACCAGTGATAGCCAGTGACACTGAAGCAGAATCTGTCCCTTCGAGCAAGACAGTCTTTCAGCTGCAAGCAAGTCATTTTCTTCTAGCAAATGGAATCAGTGAAGGCGGAATATTTTCTTTCTTTTCCGAACAGGTTTGAATTTGGTAGTTGTGATGTTGCAGGTAGCTGCCTTGACACTACTATGGTGTTCTAGGTGGTTGCTAGGGAGAAGGGTGTATGACAAGGCTATTCGACTTAAAATATCACAATTTAAATGATTGATGGTGCAGGATCTAAGGCCTGTGTTAAAGTTAGAACCATGCCTATTTTTCAACTGGCCCCGAAGCTGTACGTGGATAATTATTATTCTAATAACTTTTCTAATAACTATTCTAATAACTCTAATAACTTCTATATACCGACAACCTGATTATACAAGTAATGCTAAAAGCCAGCCAGCCTTCAACCTAATGAAAAGGGTCCGGCTGCCTCAGCATACACTGTACTGAGATGTCTGGGTCAGTGGAGGTCAGCTTCAGTCTCAAGTTTGACTCAGCATTCTTCCTTCTGACTTCCATTCTGTTTGTGTATTTGTTTTTATAGTGGTGAGACTGCGTCAGTTGACAGTTTTCACAGCAGAGACTTCAATTCTTAAGGCATCTTTTTCATTGCCGGGGCCTCACAATGGATGCTGCAGCGAGTCCATCGCAAATTCGAGCTGCTACTCCACTGTGGCGACCCTTATAACCTTGAGCCTGACACACTTTTTCCAATGGAGTCCATTCTCCTAGACAACCATTCAGGGGCTGTAATATGTGCTCGACTGTAGCTCTGGTCCGCCGTGACTGACAGAGCAGAAAATGCTCCTGAGCCTCAGCAACATATACAGTACAGGCCAAAATTTTGGACACACCTTCTTATTCAATGTGTTTTCTTTATTGCCACTATTTACATCATAGATTCTCACTGAAGGCATCAAAACTATGAATGAACACATGTGGAGTTATGTACTTAACAAAAAAGGTGAAATAACTGAAAACATGTTTTATATTCTAGTTTCTTCAAAATAGCCACCCTTTGCTCTGATTACTGATTTGCACACTCTTGGCATTCTCTCAATGAGCTTCAAGAGGTTTTCACCTGAAATGGTTCATTTCACATGAAATGAGAATTTCGCATTCATAGTTTTGATGCCTTCAGTGAGAATCTACTATGTAAATAGTGGAAATAAAGAAAACACATTGACTGAGAAGGTGTGTCCAAACCTTTGGCCTGTACTGTATATACAGTAATGTACATTAGTCTTGAGCCACACCCTATTTATTTATACTTTTCTTTGAATCTCCTTGTTGGTGCAAAAATACTATTGTATGCCTGTCAGACCTTACCTTTGGCATACTGAGGCTGCAAAGTGCCTCAAGATACAAGGTGTCTAGATAAAGGTGTTGCAAACACTCAGCATTTAGCACCACCAGTATACTGATCACCGCCTGATGTAGGTCACCGTGGCTTCGTCTGCTCAGGTTCTGGCTTTGAAAGTCCTTCAGGAAGCCTGAAGAACTGTTTCTAAAGATTACATAAAAAATACAAGAAAGTGTGGCTCTGGAAGTAAAATATTAAGAAATGAGCTCGAACCTTTTGCACAGTACTGTATTTAAATATGACAAACAAACTGGCAGTGCAGCAGCCTCAGCCTCAAGTCTTGTCTAGCTGGATGGAATACCTAGTTAATTCTATTATTGCGGTTGATTAGTGTGTTTTTAACATGATCTGCGATGGCGTCTACTCTCCCTGACACAGTGTCATTTGAAAGTGACACCAAGGTTAACTGTTGGGCAGCATTTCTCTACATTTCTCTAGTGATGCATTTAATCTCTTTATCTAATGGTAGATATGTTTATTTGTCAGTTGTGTGAGGCGTACTGAGTACCAATCTGGAGGGTGGCTAAATGTGAAGCCTCCAGTTCTTTTTTCCAGTGTAACAACAGACTTAATTTGAACTTGGAGCATCTCAGGTGGTCACATTTTCTTAGGTTTGCTTCCAGGAAGCCTCTATACAATTACTATGGTATTCCAGGTGGCTGCTAGGGAGTATGGTGTATGGTGCTCACAGGGTTTTGACACTAAAGGGGGTTCTCCACTAACTGGTTCCAGCTCAGTTCGGTTCTGCTCTGTTCAGTTTGGTTACAGTTTTCCACTACAACTTGTTGCCATAGCGACCAAACATTCTGCGCAGCAATGCGAGCGGAGGCTCTAAGCTGAGGTAAACAACCCGGCATCATTACAATCACCAGCATGGAGGAAATCAGAGGGGTTTTATTTCTTATCCTTGGTTTGTGGCTGTTTGACACAAAACGGAGACAATTGGCTTAAAGAAGCAACATTAGGCTAACGCTAATGCTAACGTTCAGTCAACAACACTGGCGTAACCATAGCGACCACCAATCAGTGACCTCCAATATGTTCACGTCATCATTAAGTATCGGTTCAGCACGCTTGGAACCTCGGCCAAGGTGGTACCAAGAATGGAAACGGGTACCAGGAACCAGATTATAGAGATGGAAAAGCAAAAACAGCGAATAGAGTTGAACCGAACTGAGCCAGTACCAATCAGTGGAAAACCCCTATAAGAGACATCAAAAGCTAGGAGCTATGGCACTATATATATATCTTTCTCTCTCTCTCTCTCTATCCATCCATCCATCTATCTATACCACAAATGTGATATGGATTAAAAGTAATTTCTCTGCTTTTCTCCACTCCTCATGATTTATAATGAATTACTCACTTCTGCCAGTGCCTGCAGTAGCTGCAAACTCTGAGGGAAACAATAGATAATATCTTTGCTGCTTTTAAGTTGATTTTGATGAAAGAAATCTGGGTTTTCTTCTCGTTTCTAGTCCTTGCTGCAACCTGAGCTCCGGCAGGAGGCCACCGGCGCCCGCTGTCACTGACGCACGTTTGCAGTCTCATAATCACTACAGATATGTGGCGCATGCATTGGTGTGAGCTCTGAGCTGGTGTCGGTGTCCTCGTTTCAGTCCCTTCTGCGGGATCTGATCTGAGCTGAAATCCACTGGTGCCCTCCGAGCTGGAGCGGCGCGCGATAAAATAGCTCTGGGTATGCGCTGTTATGCGGAGACTGAAACGGGATCAGATAGAGGGATATTGTGCTTGTCTGGGGAGCAGAAATAGGCATTTAGAAAGCGAGAGAGAAAGAGAGGGAGAGCGAGAGAAGGCCCAGTTGGCTGCTTTAATATTACAGCAGTTCTGATGCACATTTGGAGCACGGAGTCTGGCCTCGTGTATTTGGGCCTCATAACACAACTGAAATGCCACTAAGCTCTCAGGGAGGCCTGAATTAAACATATCGCTCCCATCGCCACCGTCGGACATTGCATTTCTCAGAGCTTTCACACTTTTCCTTCCTTTCTTTCTTTCTTTCCATCTGTCTTTTTTTATCCCCTTTACTTTCTCCATTATTTTCCCACTTGTTTCTTTCTCTTAGTTGGAAATCAGCTGTTAGAGTCGTCAAGGAGTGAAATCATATCAAGCATTCAGTGTTTTCTTTTTCCATTCTTTTTATTGGTGTTTCTTTGTTTTTGAATCACTGATTGCCCTTAAACTGCCCTGTAGGTTGTGTTCTAACTGTGTAGTCGTATTTATGCCCATCTTAGGAGGTTCAAGCTGGTTTTCTCCTATGAGAAATGAATTGTGCTTTTGTCAATTGTGCCCTGTGGTAAACAAAAATGTTCCACACCCGAAATAAGTTTCATCCTGTTTGCGTTCAGCTCTAGAATGTGGTGCGACTGTCCATGAACTTGGGTGTTTTTCAATCCATTGAGATCAATCCACAGTCATTTGTTATCCAAAAATCCAAGACAGTGTAAGTGGCTTTGCTCTCTGTGGAGTCAGGCTGCCAGCTGATACTACAGAACTGACAGAATTACTTGTTTAAAGTCCTGAACCAGTGAAGAACCGGGAGCAGATGATTCCAGATGATCAGGCGGAGGTCGTGGGTTCGAATCCTACCTTCAGCAAAAATCACCACTGCGTTCCTGAGCAAGACCCTTAACCCCAAGTTGCTCCAGGGAGAGACTGTCCCCTGTAGGTAGGGAATGGAAGTCACTTTGGATAAAAGCGTCTGATAAATGCTGTAAAATATAAATATAATACTAAAATATAAACATAAACATAAAACTGATTGTAAAGATGGTGGCGTATCTGCTGTATTCTTGAATCACCGTTTAACCACGCCTTTACTTCAGCAGTTACAGCATGATAGGATGTTAGAATGTTCCAGAATACTCCGGTGTGATGGTACGCATTAATGGAAAGTACTGTGCAACAGTGTGATCCTACGCCCTGAAGGGTTAAACATTCAGGGTCACCACAGGTTCCATTCGCCACCACTGTGAACAAACCTGGGACAGCAGGTTCCTGTTAAATTAAGCATTTCACATCAAGATACTCTGAATGACCTTTAAATAATCTAGTAAAGGGAAAATTTGGTGCTGTTTGGGCCGTTCACATATTGCGCCTAAAAACGCGGGGAAAAGGCGAATCACATCGCTTTTTCCTTCTTTCCAAAAGAGCTCGGGCACTTGCGCTCCGGAAGTGTCTGTCGTTGCTAAGCAACCATCAGCCGCGCTCTCCATTAATTTCAGCGAAAAGCTCTTGCTGTAACTCTGCTACACGATATATTTACGCAGAAAAGAAAAAAACGCCGTAGTGTGTGGGTGCACGCCATTCTTCAAAAACGTAAAAAACACGGGGAATTTCACCAGCTGACCCAGGAGCTCCACCTGGACAATGGGAGGTTCAAAACCTATTTCAGACTTGACAAGGACCAACTGGATTATAATTTAGGAAAGGTTTGGGGGCTTGACAAATCATAAAGTTTAGGAAATCCCTGGACCACAATGATGAGCTGCTCCTCCATGTTTCTGAGGGGGCAGTGTAACGGAAAAGGCAAAGAAGCTAATTGGTTGAATCTTGTCACATGACCCGCGGAGCGCTTGCGGCATTCTGAAAAGTTGAGATGTCTCAAACTCGGCGCTTCGCTTCCATTATGAGTGGGGCTGCCATGCGTCTACATTTGAGATAATGGACTTGAGCACGCAAAAGACGCGATATGTGAACGGCCCCTAAGTCTTTCTGTAAAGACTCTGAACAGACTGAGGTGTTCACTGGGGTTCCAAAAGTGGTCCTCACCCAACAAACTCTCTCTCACTTTTCATTTAAAAGTGTGTAAAATCTCAGACCCGCAAAGCTTTAACAAACACTCGTTTTCCAACAGTCCTTGGCTGTCACTCGTCTCCCTTCGTCTTTTGTACATTAGTGTGCCACTTTCTTGCTGTTCATGTTGCCGCATGCTGCATTATTACAGAACTGGGGCTTCTGTTCGTCAGCTTTGCCGGATTTTCGCACAGCTGATAAATGATTAAGGACGCGCTTAGTTCCCCCCAGGAGTTAATGCCATAATTATTGCCTTTTAGGTTTTTGAGGAGCAGCCAGCATGTAGGACAGCAGACTTTCATACTGTCAATACAGACATGCTGGAGCGTCGTGAGCGTCACTCTGTGAACTCTATAGAGAAAAATCGCCCCCCCCCGCCAACACAATGTGTCTCCAGATTTAGCTGAGCAGCCAAAACATGTTTTGTGTCCAATGTTGGATTTATGTTTGATCTACGAGGCTAACGAAGGCAACACAGAGTGCTTTATACTGAAAAAGAAAAGAATATCATTAAAAAACTTAAAAACAGAATTAAACAGAAAATACATATTGAATAAAACAGAATCAGAACTGCTGTATAAATAAAGTACAGAAACGATTTTAGTAAAAAAAAACCTAAAGCAAAAAGGCACTGGCAAGTAAGAGTGCCAATAACTTTGACTTAAATGTGTCAACGGACGAGGAGCTGGGACTTAATTGATATTAAGTAACATTAATTCATTTGGATGTTGACTTTTTCCGTAAAGAATGCAAACAGGTGGGCATTTCTAATAAAACTACATGTTTAAAGTCCTGAACCAGTGAAGAACCAGGAGCAGATGATTCCAGATGATCAGGCGGTGATCAGTATACTGGTGGTGCTGAATACTGAGTGGGCGGAGCTCCTTTATATAGGCTCCTTGTATCTTTAGGCACTTTGCAGCCTGTCAGTAAAACATTTGATTTCAATTTCTTTAATTTAATCTCCTCAGTATACCAAAGCAAAACAAAACAAAGAAATGAGGGGTGGCTCCATACTTTTCATGAACATAAAGCCTGAAATGTGGTCTTTATTTGAACTGGAAACAAAACTGTAGCAGTTGTTGCCAGCCTTGATATGAGGTTTACACAGAGGCGCTCAGTGGAGGGTTGAGAATGTGTTGCTGTTGGCACTGTATGTAAACCGGGACCATCATTATTGTTTTATGAATGGAGCAGTTCAATTAAGAAGCTTTCAGTAAGTGTCTCGTCGTGGCCTTTGGAATTGTCCTAATCTTTTTCCGCCGCCACGCCATCCTGTGCCTTTTAGAGGCGTCTGTATGTGCAGCAGCAGCTGTGGTGATGAAAATGTGCCAGCTGGCAGAGTGGGTGTTTAAGTGGTTGAGCGATATGATGCAGAACTGAGCAGTGAATCCAAACAGCCTGTAGAACCTCATGTCTTTCGTATGTAAACGGAAGATTTCACATGTCACTGCTTCTCAGAGATGGATAAACCGGGTTATGGTTAAGGTTAGGATTAGGATTAGGATTAAGGTTAGGGTTAATGTTAGGGTTAGGGTTTGGATTAAGGTTAGTATTACGGTTATTGTTAGGGTTAGGACCGTAATACTCAAGTCCAGTATTGGGATTTGATCTTGGCTTCAACTTCTTTGGACTCTGTCCTGACCCAGACTCTTTGGACTTGATCTATACTTGGGCTTGAAGATCTAGACTTGGTCCTTCCTTTTATTCAAACCCCTATTTTTTAGTCCTGGCTCAGACTCGAACCTCTTTAGATTCTATCCTGATTTCAACTCAAACCTCCTTGGGATCGATCTTGACTTGGATTCAAATCTCTTTGGACTAAATCTGGACTTGGACTTGAACCTCTTTGAACTGACTCAGACTCTAGACTCTGTTGATTGAACTTGAACCTCTTTGGACTTGATCTTGAGCTGCACTTAACTCAGTCCTGGACCTCTTTGGATCAGTCCTGACTCAGATTCAAAACTCTTTGGACTCAAACCCCTTTGGACTTGATATTTACTTGGACTTGATCCTCTGGGGTTTGTCCTCACTTTTTCTCGAACCTTTTTGGAATCAGTCCTGGTTTGGACTCAAACCTCTTCTGACTTAGCCCTGACTTTAACCTTTTTGGACTTGATCTTGAGTTGGACTCGACTCCATGCTGATTCAGACTCCTACCTTTTTGACTTGGATTCGAACCTCTTTGGATTCGATCTTGACCTGGACGTGGACTTGGTCTCAAGCTTGCCAAAGAGAGTCTTGACTCCAGCTCTGTGTATATGTGGCAAGGACAGTGAAGATTTGTTACTACGTCAGATCAATGTGCTATGAGACACTTCTAACCACATCTGGGGTGAGGGAAAGTGTGTATATTTGATTTTTCACTAAGCTATTTCTTTGGTGTCTGGCTCTCCAGCCTCTGATGAAGCCGTAGGTCTAAGGCCTTCGGTTATGTTAGCCCAGGAAGGATTTTCAAAGGAGGATCCCCACAGACGGTGAATTTAGTTCAATGCTCGGCCTAAGCAGTTTCTGTAAAATCGGTCTGCTGCGAGGAAAGCTCTGCAGATACAGCTGTGTGGCCCTGCAGGCTGAAATGGGGACTCCAGCGTCGGTTTAGAAGGTGGTCTATGGTGCAAGGCTGTGATCTATAGCTAAAGAGAGAGGGGGGGGAATCTTTTATTAATGTGGCTCATTAATATTCCAGCGCTGAGGGACGACTCCCGTGTCTCTCCTGCTGAAGAATGATGAATAACTCAGCACCTTCACGGCAACCTCCACGGCAACTGACTCCTACTCATGAATATTCACAGGCTGCCTGGCTGGGACGGCCCTCTCTGGACTGCTGTGATGGGGAGAAAGAGTGTGTGTGTGTGTGTGTGTGGGTGTGTACGTGAGAGTGTGTGTGTGAGAGAGAGAGAGAGAGAGAGAGAGAGAGAGAGAGAGAGCTTCACTAGTCAACATCATTATCTGTCCTTCTGTCTGCTGTAAGTGATGTTTGTTCTGAATCTGAAATGGCTGTGGGGTAATTAGTCTTACAGTCAAAGCCTCTCCAGAATGTCTTTATTGGGGTTTTCCAAGACATCTGAAGGGATTCGGCTGTGTGTGTGTGTGCGTGTGTGTGTGTGTGTGTGTGTGTGTGTGTGTGTGTGAGTGTGAGAGTGTGTGTGTGTGTGTGTGTTCACTGATGGCTCCTAGAAACAAATTGTTATTGGATTTCCACCGTAGTTTTTATTGATGAGACCATGAAAAATTAGGCCACAGAGTCGGTTGCCATTGAGTCATCTGCATAATTTGGGACTGACAGCATAACACTTCTACTACAGCCTTTCTCTCTCTCTGTCTCTCTCTCCCTCTCTTTGTCTCTCCCTCTCTCTCACACACACAGACACACAAACACACAATTGTCTCTCTCTCCCTTTTACTTCTCTCTCATCTTTTTTACTTTACTCCTCTCTCTTTCACTTTCTGTTTTATTTCTTTCATCTCTCTGCCTCCCTTTTATTTATCCCTATCTCTCTTTTACTACTCTTTCTTACTTGCCTCCCCTTTCTATCCTTTTGTCTTTCCTTCTACTTCTCTCT
>JBBJLR010000029.1:5523922-5535678 GCA_037577145.1 Brachypetersius gabonensis
GTAGGTCATCCGGGTTCTTCTCGCCTACTGTTTTTCGAATACTATGAATTCGGACATACTACTCGCCTCGCAAACTGTTTTCACATACTATATAGTAGGGAAGTATGCGATTTCGGACGCAGGGAATGACGTGGCTCTTTTCAAGTGTAAGTACCTTAAGGAAAACGTTAAATTACACATACATTGTGGTTAAATTACACTTGTGATGAAATGCCCTCTGTAAAGGTAAAAAATAACGCGCTGTTGTGACGACACACGACACCTTCAACCCAGCGGATGTAGTGCTTACGAAATCCATTCATACTGTATAGAACATTTACGGCATTTATCAGACGCTTTTATCCAAAGCGACTTCCATTCCTTAACAAGTATAAGTTATGCTACGATCTAGATACAATACATTTATCCAATTGAAAGGTGTTATTTAAATGAATAAATTTACTGAAATTGAAACAAATAAATTGCATATAATATGGCTCAGATTTAATTGAATATAACTACCCTTTTGTGTTAACTGTGATGATAACTATATTTCAGCAACAAATAGATGTGCTATAGACTTAATCATTTATATTTCTTTATTACTTTGGGGATTGTTTTAATTACACTTTATTTGTTGTATTTTCACTAATTGTTTATTTTAAAATTATTTTTAAATTATTATTGTTTTATTTATTGTTTATTTGTATTGTAGTTTGGTGCGAGAATTTTGTGTTCTTTCTTTATTTATGAAAAAAATTATTGTTCTATTGTTATTGTTATTATAATAATAAAGTATTTTTCTATTCTTAACTTTGCTCAAATTCTGTCCTGGGTTTTAATGAATTAATCATTCAAAGGAATAATCACAAAAACACTTAAAGGACAGGCAAATTCATTCAGATTTATTAATTTGATGATACATCCACCTTAATTATGAAAAAGTAAAAAAAAAAAAGTATCATATCGGCGATACTGGCTCCGTATTTACTTGGTATCGTGCCATACTACAAATTTTGTAGTATCGCACACCACTACTTCCTAGCTTATATTTAATCATAATCCTCTCATATATTATATTAATTTTACTGTTTTACATTTCATTTTAGTTTTTCTATAGTTCATCTTTTTTTCTCTTGTACTTGCTTTTCATCTTACTTTATTATTTTTATTTTATTAAGTCAGATTTTTGTTTAAACATTCTGGGCATTTCTCCTCCCTTTCTTTCATACAGTTTATCTTTTTTACACTTTAATACATTTTTTGCATGTTTATGTATAATATGTGCAAACAAACAGGGCTAACGTCACGAGGCCGGATGAGACGTCATGACCCCAGAGCGCGGGAAACTTGAGAGGAGTAAACAGACAGAGCAGTCAAGGGTTTATTTTTGTTTTTTTTATTCTGGTTAAAAGCTAAAATGAGCAAAAAGGACGCTGCGTGTACGTATGAATACATTTGTTCACGATTTAGTAGTGATTAACGGGTCAAAAGCTGATTGATTTTTAATTGTTTTCCGGCGAGTTGGGAATAGTTGGCCGCTAGCTCTCAAAACCTGCTACAGAAAAATGCTGTAATGGGTAACAAACATTTCGGGTGGGGGATATTCTCATGATCCCCCACCCAGATCATGAGAATAATTAGATAAGGAGTCGTGCAGCTTATAACTGAACATAAATGTATTTTTCTAGTCATATACCACAGTTGTTGGTTCCTGGATTATATTCACCGTGAAAATTCACTATAAACGGATCTGAAAACCAGTTGGGATTCAATCTGAAACGTTTTGATTCCTAACTATGTGATCGTTTTTAAAGACTGAGGTCTCTTAGCCTTACTCTCCCTAATTAATATATCGTTGGACATCATAAATGTGTGGCTATTGAGACCAAAGACACTTAATGGACATAAGTATAGGGACGCCTGACCATCCCACCACCCGGGACTTTAATAACATTGCATTCAAATACATAGACTTTAATATGGAGTTGGTCCCCCTTTGCAGCTATAACAGCTTTTACTTTTCTTGGAAGTCTTTCCACAAGATTTTGGAGCTTCTGTGGGAATTTCTGCCCATTCACTCTTTAGACAATTTATAAGGTTAGTTGCTGATATTAGACAATTTCCATTCCAGTTCATCCCAAAGGTGTTGGATGGGGTTGAGGTCAGGGCTCTGTGCAGCCAGTCAAATTCTTTCACACCAAATTCATCCAGCTATTTCTTTATGGAGCTTGCTTTGTGCACTGGGACACAATCATGCAGGAATAGACAAGGTTCTTCCCCAAACTGTCTTGGTATGCAGAAGCATTATGTTTTTCCTTCACTGGAAGTTAAGGGGCCTCACCCAAATCCTGGAAAAAAGTGTCCCCCAATAATTTTGTTTATATAGTATAGGAGACTACAGCCAGTCCTTACAAACCTGATGAATTAATGAGTTGTCAAATATCTGCTCGTAGCTAAACTTCTGTTTTCCTTATTGAACCTGATCTAGACCAGTGTTGACCCCTGTCTTGCACATTTTTACTTTTTTATATTGTAACACACCAGATCTGCTGATTAACAAACTGTGTCCTGAGCTGAAGTGAGTCTGTTAGAGCAGGGAAAGCAAAATATCCAACCTTTTCCTGCGTCCAAGATGCATCATTTGCTACAGATGAAGCCCTTCTTGAGCTGGAAATGACTGCTGTGCAGTGCAAGTGGGCTGTACCACTGGAGCTGGGAAGGACTGAAGTGGCTCTTGAAGATATGTTTTTGTCTTGTGGATGTCTTTCTTGTAATCTCAGGTGCTGAGATTATCCTCTCCTACTTGAATGAGAAGAACCGACCCTACAGTGCCCAGGATGTGTTTGGTAACCTGCAGAAACAGCATGGTCTTGGCAAAACGGTAAGTCAGATCGTAAAATAGCAGAATTAATAATACATTTTATTTATAAGCGCCTTTCATAACTCTGGCACTTTACAGAAGTTATCCAAAAATATAAATTAAAGAATAGATCCATTTAATTAAGAAGCGTTTATAATCCTTGGGTTATCTTCAGATGTTCAGGGAGTGCGTTCCACATTTGGGACCTTATGAGCAGTTAGTTTAAGTGCATTCTCCACAAATACGGCGGACCAGCTCAACATTTTTAGGCATGATGATGACTCTCTTGACTTGGATGGCGCACAGGTTTGTGTCCTCGAACAAATCCACCAATTAAGCCTTGCTGGCTTCCTACACAGCGGCGGAGCTTTGGAAGTGGTCTTGAAACCTGAGCGATCTCACGCACCAGGCGCTGGAAGGGCAGCTTGCAGATCAGCAGCGCCGTTGATTTTTGGTAAGGGTATCTTACTCAGAGCCACAGTGCCGGGCCCGTAGCGGTGAGATTTCTTTACGCCACTGGTTGCCGGAGCGTTCTTGCGAGCAGCCTTTATGACCAGTTGCTTCCTGGGCGCCTTACCACCGTTGGATTTTCGGGCGTTCGGCTTTGTTTTTACCTTAATAGCGTGGGGGCGTTTTCCCACAAGAAAAATTGTGAAAATAATAGTAAAATATATAGATTATACAATACTATATATTGATCTGATGAATATTTACATGAAATTATAAAACTTAAAAAAATATATCAAACAAAAACATACCAGTCGTGGCATCAATCTCACCTACATTCCTGTAACCTAGCAACCAAGATATGTCTTTATCTCAGAGCTGTCCAGTCTTAGAAAGGACTGGTGTGGCTGCATATTTTAATCTGACCAAGCAGCAGCACACACACTCCAGATCAAGAGATCTCAATCAAGTATTAGAATGCCTGACCAGCAGCAACTTTAATTACACTGCATTCAAATCCATAGACTTTAATATGGAGTTGGTCCCCCTCTGCAGCTATAATGGCTTCCTCTCTTCTGGGAAGGTTTTCTACATCATTTTGGAGTTTCTGTGGGAGTTTGTGCACATTCATTCTGTAGAGCATTTATGAGGTCAGACACTGATGTTGGACGAGAAGACCGTTTCAATCTTCGTTCCAGTTCATCCCAAAGGTGCTGGATGAGGTTGAGGTCAAGGCTCTGCGCCCGCCAGTCAAGTTCTTCCACAGTGAACTCATCTAACCATGTCTTTAAGGACCTTGCTAGAAGAGAGCCTTCCCCAAACTGTGCCCGTTGGATGCAAAATGTCCAGAATGTCTTGGTCTGCTAAAGTATTAAGTTTGCCCTTCACTGGAAGTAAGGAGCTTAGTCCAAACCCTGTTTGTTGAGAATAACAGAAAACAGAATATACTGGATGCCTTTAAAGATGCTACTGCAGTACATTTGTTTTAATTTAGCATTTTAAATGTTCCTCTGACACAGGGTGTGGTGAAGGCCATGGAACAGTTAGCCCAGGGGGGCAAGATCAGAGAGAAGGTCTATGGCAAGCAAAAGATCTACTTTGCAGATCAAGTATGTTTTCACACTGTCCTTACACACTTACAATTGAGATGTACATTCTTTTAAATTTATTACAGAAAAGATGTGTAAATGTTGCAGTTTATTAAAAATAAAGTCTTATGTGATGCTCTTAACACTTGTGTCTGAATATTTGTACTGTTCTTTCAGTCTCAGTTTGCTGATGTGAGTGATGCTGAACTGAAGGAGATGGACCAAGGCATCACTGAACTCAACAACCAAGTGCAGGCAGTCTCCCAGAACTGTAGGCAGCTTGATGCAGGTACAGCTTTAATCCGGGTTAAACCAAACCTGAATCTTTCCTTAGAACATTATCAGTCTACACGACCTGACTCAAAGCTGGAACCCCGCTCTAACATAATACTATCTCAATCCTGATGGTAGCACAAAGAATTGTCTGAACCCGACCGCAACGTGACATAATTTTATTGGACTTGGATGCATGCTGACAAAACCCTCTGAAATGACTAGCTCCATAAAATTTTGTCTAAACTTGAATGTAACCCCACAAAATTCTGCCTGTAGCCAAACGGAACCTGTCTGGACCAGACTGTAGCCTCACAAAATTCCAAAAAGGAGACCAAATATAACTTGATGGTGCTTGTTACCTTATAGAAACAATATCAGATCACAGATAAAACAAATGTTGACTTTTGTTTTACAACATTGTTTAATACAAGTGCAAATTTGTTAATCAACCGCTGCCTTTGAACAGCTTGAAATCTGAGCTAGACTCAGTTATAGAACTGATTACCTAGATATGGTTAAGCTTTTGAAATAGTGGGTACTGTTATGTTCATTTATGCTGCCCACAAAAAGGACACACTTTCTTAGTCTGAAACAGTACTGTGTCCAAAGCATGTTCTTCAGATCAGATTTGCTGTATTTGTCTACAGAGCTGAAAGAGCTGAACAGCTCATTGACCACAGCAGAGATGACCGCACAGATCCAAGAGCTGAAGGCTGAATGTGAAGGCTACAAAGAACGGCTTCAGAAAATCAAATCAGCCACGAACCATGTCACCCCTGAGGAAAGGGAGAAGGTCTAAACACATTTCATTACATATAAAACTGTAGTGCATTTAGTCAAGAATACTGTAATCTGAATATACAACAATTATTGTACTTGTGGATTCAGGATGTACATTTAGTTGTTTTTAAATTAAATTAGTTGTTTTTAAATTTTTTTACATTCGTTCTTATGTTGTCTGTATCACAGGTCTACAAAGAGAGAAGCCTGTATGTGAAGGAGTGGAAAAAAAGAAAGAGACTGGTACAACAGATCAGATTTCACTTTAGCTTCTGCATTGCATATGTAAACCACATAGACACTGCTAAATGTATGCTGGGTACAGAAAATGTGGTGATTATTTTTTTAGGCCTCTGATATGATGGGAGCAATTCTCGAGGGTTACCCAAAGAGCAAGAAGCAGTTTCTGGTGAGTCTCTCAAACATATTAAAGCTGTAAGCTGAACCGGGTTTACGCTTGTAGGAACAGCCTTTTTTACGCTCTCTTTATTCATGTTCAGGCTTTGTTCACTTAATGTCATGATGGCACCTCTTAATATCACTGCCATCAGTGTAACGTGACCATTCTCTCATATGTGAACACTCCACAGCACAGTGTGAACAGCACAAAACTCTACCTCTGTATTTAACCCTTTCACCAAGTGAAGCAGTGTGTGGGAACAGTGCCTTGTTCAAGAGAACCTTAGAAGTGCCATTAGCAGACTTGGGATTTGATTCCATGACTTTCTGATCGCAGTGCGACCAGCTTTGAAGATGTCTCAGTGAAGATGCTTTCCCTATTATTTAAATAATGTCAATAAATAATAGTGGGTGGGCTTTCAGGACCAGGGCTGTTAAACACAGATTCCAACAAGTAATTTGTTTAGTGTTCTATTCAGGGATCTTGAATGTGTCCTGCTTGCTGTTGACTCTGGTGGGTTTTATTGTATTTTACTGCAGTTCTGTACTGTACAGATGTTTGGGTGCAGAACCAGAATTTCAGATTCAGCTTAGGTTTAAGTCTCCAACTCAAACATATGAAACATGTGTCATTCTTTATTTACATTGTAGTTTTATAAAATGAATGAGTATTTTAGGAGTGAGGTTGTTCTTTAGCCTCGTTAACTTGCTGACTTACCTGAGTTAAGGCAATAAGTCGTCACCGCCTCAGGTTAAACAAAACCAGGATCTAACAGTGAATGGACACATTTAATATGGAATTAATTTGTGGAGGTGTGAGTGTATGTAGTTTACAATGTCTTGGAACACATTTCAGAAATGAAATTTTAGTCTATGCTTTGCATCATACAAGTTAATTTTTGGAACTGCTTATGCATCTATTTAGGAGGAGGTTGGAGTTGAAACAGATGAGGACCATAAAGTTACGGTTCCCAATATCTGACGCTGGATCTGACCATGGACATCTGTTGCAAGGGACCACCAGAACAGTGAAGCTTTTATTGAGAGGCAGAGACGGACTGTCCACACAGTCAGAGGCCAGTGAAAAAGGGTAATGCATTGAATCGACTTGATTCACATTTCCACATAAATAAAAAAAACTAATTACATTAACACAGTTTCTTTAGGCCACTAGTGCTGATGTAATACATTTTATTCATGTGGAAATTATGTGCACACATAAAATTCAGTGCATTAAATTTTAGTGCATTCTCTGCCTGTCAGTTGTTAACATCAGTGATGCATGATTGTAAATAATGTACATAACTACAAGTTTAAAAAATACACAACTGTAAATATGTTTAAACATTAATTAAACATTTATTTTCTGATTACAAACTGCATTTATAAAAAAATATTTCTTACTAAGATTCTCTTGTCTAAATCAGTGTCGTCTATAATGCACTGAACCTCGTCTGCATGGAGCCTTACTCCAAGTTTATGGCTAAAAACAAGAAAGATTCCCTTTTCCCCCCCAGCACAGGTCATTCAACAGCCTGACAAACCACCATTCACTAAAACACAACCTGAATGCACAGATTAAATCGGTTCCTGAGTACCTGGTTTTCTCATTAAGGTAAACATCTCGTCATTTTAATGAAGTGTTTGATACACTCGATCATTTTGGTTACACATGTATTTTTTTGCTGAGAAACATAACTTAATCGTTTTTTCCCCCTTAAGTCAACACAGTGAAAATGAGATTTGCTGTGTTTGTGCTAAATTAAAAGAAAGTGATAAGGGCAGCCATACATAACACAGATATAAATATAAAATCAATTTACACATAATTTGAGGAAAAAACAAAAAAGCAGACTGTAATATGTGATGCGTTCTCTCATTGTGGTGTTATTCTGTATGTTAATCAATTAAAAAAAAAAATCAATTTTCTATATAAACCCTGCACTACCTTTTGCTTCACCTTACAACACATAAGCAAAAGAGTGATTTAAATTGTGCTTGTGAGATGAATGAGGTAAGAGAAAATGGTTGCACGTAGTACACATTAAAGGGTCTGGTGTGGGATTTTCAGCAATTCACTAGTGTAAATCTATTAAACCTCTGTACAAGACTTTACCAGTACAGTGTTTATCACAGTTAAGAAAGAGAACACACAACCCAACAGATCGTGAACACTGACATTATTGCATGTTTCAAAAGCACTAGAGAGGTATGAATAAACAGATTGTGGAACTAAAGGGTGTTCCTTTTCTAAACATTTTCATCTTTCTGTACATCTAGCACTCAAAACAGCCCTTTAAAGATGATTACAAAAGGCTCAGCCGTGTATTGCTCATTTCTGAAGAAACGTAAAGCTGTGCTTTCCACAGAGCGTGATTTATGTGAATTATTTATCATGTGTGCGAGTTAGACCAAAACTAGCTTTAATCTGAGCCCAGCCCTAAAGCAGTAATGTCAGGCATCACCATAAACTAAACACATTAACACTTTGTCACACTATGTCTCAGAACTTCTGTTAATCCCAAATAAGACCCTTCTAAAAACTGAGGCCAATACCATGGCCAGAATAATTTTCTTTATCTGTATTTTATACTCAGATGTAATAGTTTTTTTTCCTCATATGTTTTTTCTGAAACAAATATATCCTAACCATTACGGTGTTTCGTATTCATCAGTTCAGCCTGTATTGTACAGTAAAATTCACTACAATCTAGGGTTCTTCCCCATCACAGATAAATCTGTCTGGCTCTAATCTCAACCAGTTTACTACCAGTATAGCAAGGAGAAAAAAAAAGTGTCCATATTGTAATACTATACTCACATTTTAAGGTTTGAACACACCCTAGTGCAGATGGCTGTATCCCATATTACACAATGCAGATTTAAATAAAAAACAAGCACGTTAACATTGTCTTAAGGAGACGTTTCTCGATGTAAAGGTTTGTTAAATCAGTCAAGTAACATTCAAATTACTTACAGGAAAACTACAACACAAGTCTGAATTGTGTATCATGTATCGTATGACAATTAGAAAGCTCCTACAGACGGCCTGCTTCGGGTTGTGAGACTTTGTAAGGACGATCTCCGCTGACTGGCATGCAGAGCTTAGCCAAGAGCAACCTGCTGGCTCTGAGCGAACTCCAGCTCCAAGCCTGAGGGGGAGACGCTTCTGAAACTTCAGTACAGCTGTCCATTCAGCTGCCTCAAAACTCCCACAACGAACTCCCTCAGTGTCTACAGACCAACAGCAGCACATTTAGAGAGGAGACAGAGTAATTAGCACACCAGAAACACATGGACATATATGTACAATTTGCAGCACTGTGTGTGTAAAATGCACAGGTTGCTATTTTATGAATTATGTTACTATTTTCATTGTTGCAATTGTAAAATAATGTTAAAATTAAATAATTGGTTAAGTCTAGGAACACATGTCAGCGTAAGCCAATCAGAGGCAGAGACTGCATTGTGTATACAAGCATGTAGAGAGAGGGGAAAAAAACACGACTTGTCGACCTCCTTCAGGTGGGGTACACTAATCTGCTTTTCTGTTAATGCTTTGTTATATAAAATAATTACACATACATAAAACAGCTACATATCACCATATACTGTATACATAGTGTAATCCCATTACACTACTCTTGACGTTTTGTGTATAAATAACTATATGGAAAGTGGGAAATGGGTATCAAAACTAAGGCCAAATTTACAATTCTAACAGCCTTAGTACACATACTTTTAATGGTCTATAAGTACTGTTAGTGTGGCGTTACCTGGGGTTTGCAGTGCTCCTCAATCCAACTGAAGACGCAGGCAGAGAGCTCCTGAAAGCTGCTGACTGAGACGGAGGTGCTGAAGGACTGGAACAGAGAATCCATGATGTTCTGGAACACGCTGAACTTCACCTGATCTGACACCTGATCACTGCCCTGCTGAGGGTTATTCTGGTGGGCCTTCACTATGTGCTCATAGTTGCTGTGGAACACATGCAAAACACAGGAGCAAGGGTTAAACACTAATAAATGTGTTAGGAACCTTCACTTTGTACCACATCTGTGTTTGGAAGAAGGGATTTAAGGATTAGAATCATCTTTATTGGCCAAGTATGTATACAAACACTATATGGACAAAAGTATTGAGACACACCTTAATTATCGAATTCAGATGGGCCCCTTACTTCCAGTGAAGGACAATCAATGCTTCAGCAGACCAAGTAATTTTGGACAAGACCATGCTTCCAACTTTGCATACAAAGTTTGGGGAAGGCCCTTTTCCAAATTCCCACAGAAACACTCCAAAATCTGTTATAGCGGCAAAGAGGGAACCAAGTCCATATTAATATCTATGTATTTGAATGCAATGTTGCATTCAAGTCCCAGCTACTGTAAAGTTCAGGCGTCCCCATACTTTTGTCCATATAATGTACAAGGAGTTTGACTAATTTACGTTTACAGCATTTAGCGGATGTATCCAAAGCAACTTCCATTCCTTACAGGGGGCAGTCGCTGGAGCAACTTGGGGTTAAGGGTCTTGCTTAGGGACCCAGCGGTGGAAACCACTCCAGTTTCCATTGCTCTCAATGTACTTACAATATACTAGAACAAAAGACAGTATGTACCATAGACATTTTTGAGACAAATTTTATAAAATAGGTACATTTCTCATTTTAATGTTGATATTTATTACATAACTCGCTACATAATTTTGTAATTACATATTTACATTAGAAAATAAATATTGTTTTTCACTCTAAGGGCTAAAAGGGGGTGGAAATGCTTAACAAAGCCAGAAAGTGGCACTTTAAAAAAGGTCATGTGCAACATGGACTCCATCCATTTGAACAAATGAACCCACTGCCTCATCTGTCCCATTTTATTCATTCAAAATGCTGCAGGGGCTGCTGCTGCTGCTGCCGCTAAAGTGGGTCTTGCTCTCCTACCCTGACCTCTTCATTTCACACGCAGTAGGACACTACAGCCCTGCCTGCCTCGCCATCAGACCTTTACAGAATACAAGAGACACGCAGTCTTCTCCCCATTCCTGATAAAGGCCACTCCAATGCAATCAAATGGCAATTGCTCCATTAAACTTCATTTTCAGTTTGCCTGATAATGCATATTTTAAATTCTCTTACTGGTCTCTTACACCACCACAATAATTTATATGCCTTTTTTTAATTGATTTTTAAAGGACCTAGTTTTGTAGAAGGAAAATGTCTTGTTTTTACAACATTATAAAACAGTGTAGTTTCCATGGACTGTATGAACAAGGGAGAGAAGGATCTGCAACAAAAGGCTATGCACATGAGCCTCTAACCAATCAGTGTTTCTGACAGGGTGAGGAAACTCAACTAAAGCCTAATTTTTTTAATCTTTAACCATTAGGAGTGAATCACTTAATGACTGGGTGGGGCTAAACTTCTGTAGTCAGAATTAGGAGATTTGTTTATTCACCAGATCAAATTCATAATGAAGCATAATGACTACAATAATCATTCAGTAAATCTTTCTAAAAACACTAAGTTGACAAAAGTAAAGAGACGGATCCGTCATACGTGAACACAGCACGAAATTCTTCTCTGCATTTAACCCGTCCACCAAGTGAAGCAGGGGGCCACCAATGAAAGGCGCCCAGGGAGGAGCAGGATCTTACCACTATGAGGAGCAGGGCTTTCAGCTGCTCTGCTCCCCGGCTCAGAACCATCAATACATTTCAACACTTTAAAACGCATCAGTTCAAGGATGCTTTCTCTCTGAATCATTTGCACTGTCTAAATGGTCTAAATTAAATATGCTTTTTAATCTTGTCTGTTATTATGGTCCTACTGTCTGTTGCACTTGTTTTATTGTACGGTGCCCTTGTGTGCTATAAAGGTACCTATGAATAAAATGTATTACTATTATTATTATTATTATTATTAT
>JBBJLR010000029.1:5545941-5574195 GCA_037577145.1 Brachypetersius gabonensis
TGTGATTTATATATTTGCATAATTGCAATAAGCTGTTTCTCATTGGCAATGGAATAAAATACAGGGAATATAATTGTTTCAATTCACAATATGAACAGCTGTTCACTTTGACTTTAGCTTATATAAGTTATGTTTAGAACATGATGTTATCTGTTCGGACACACAGTGTGAAAGCATTTGTAAATTTGATTGTAAAATGACATTGTTTTGGTCTTGGTTGAGCTTGTGTGTAAAAGAAGTTCAAGCATTTTAAATTGGTGATAACTGTATGCATTTTGTATCAAAGCAACAAGAAATGTGTTAATTGTATAGCCTACAAAGACGGATGTTGTGCTAACCATGTTAAGAGTTTAGGAAACTTGTTGAATGTTTTATAAAAACTGTCATAGCGATTGTAAAAAACTGTAATACACCTGTAACCAATGGGTGTGGCTTAAACACCATCAACATACATTTAGTGTTTTTGTTAGAAAATATAACAATATGTTTCAACAGTATAAGAAATTAGTCCACAGTATAAAGAGTGTTAATGCATTTCCAAGCACTGCAGAGCATTTTCCTCTCAATAACCAGCCGCTGAAGCAGAGTTGTAGAAGAGAGCTGAAGTTTATTAGACACACAACCACAGCAAGTATGTACAAAAGAGTTCAGCTCTCTGGATTCTCTTACAGGGGGAAAAGGTCACATTTCTCACAAAGTTATCATTGGCATCCACACTGATAAATCTGTTTCTTTTTTTCTCCAGTATAGGCATCTATATTTATACATTTATCGAATTTATATAGAGATCTATAGGTGGGACTTGTTGGTATATCACACTATTCTAGAAATGGTGAGGTGGGGGGTGGGTTTTGGCCAGGAGTTGTGCGTGAGTGTGTGTGTGTGTGTGTGTGTGTGTGCCTGTTGGGGAGGGGGTCGCACCGCATTTGGTGGGTCGATGGTGGCAGAGGTGAGTTCACCCGGCCGATTCACTCTGTGATACACACTCAGCACCTGTCAAATCTGGTCACCACGTCACCACAGATTACAGTAAGGTCGGACATGCCTGTGCCACGAATATATCTCATGTATAAAAATCTTTTTTTTTTTTTTAAATTCCTACTTTAACTCTACGGCTGTAAACCATTTATATCTCTGCCCTCCTCTATTGTCTTTATTTTTAATCAATAAAACATGTAGACAACGGTTTTCTTTTTTTTAAACAATGGCACCGTGCGACTGCGTTTAGAATATACATGCATTGCTATTCTTTTTTCATAAATACCTTAGAACTCCATCTGTTTAGATAAAACTTTTTTTGCGACATAACATTTTCGTATAACTCTAAGAACGATGCTTCATATTTACATATTCTTGTTTCTATTTAGTTTGTTATTTTTCCTTGTGTTTGATGCCAAGGTTCTGTAACATCCACACGGTCGAGTAAACGTCTCCTAAAAAAAATTGACTAATAGAATCTACAGAAACCACATCTTCCATACGCAGCTCCGCTCAGGATGTGCTTTCCTTGATTTTATCGCTGTGCTACAAGAACCAGACAGAACCTTGACCCAGCAACCTGCCAACCTTTCTTACAGTTTTATGCTTTTGCACTGATGACGTACAGCACTCTGCAAAAAGTCTTAGGCACCTGCAAAAATAACATTTAAAATGGTTTAGGTGAGCAGCAAATGTTTTTTTCACATCAAGGTTATTAAACATACTAAATAAAGTAAAACAAGCAATACGTATATACAACATTCTACAGCAAATAGTGATGTTATGTTCACTATATCAGTGTGTTCTTGTCGGAGTCCAGTATTACTGTAGCTTCCACCAGAAATTAAATCAGGCAGCTGCTGATGGAGTTTCAGAAATCCAAACAACAGCTGGAGGAACCAAGTAGGAATCTGGAACTGAACCTGTGTTCTCCTCACCTGCTCTCAAAATATCAACTACTTTTATACAAAAGAAACAAATCTTTTTACATCTTGTTTGTTTGTTTGTATTTCTTCTAATGTTAACATTGCCAGCAGAAAGACACATTATCTCACATCAAGAAAAATGGTTTTAAACAATTTTCACAGGTGCCGAAGACTTTTTCACAGCACTGTACCTCTTTTTCTTAATAAATGGATGACAAGCAACAGTTTATGAAATATCAGTGAACAACTGTCTGAGAGAGAAACTGAAAGGAGACTGCAGTACCATACTAATCCACCAGAGGGGGCAAACATGCAATTTGAGAATTTACCATTCGATTGGTCCGTTCGAATTCTCAGAAGGGACAGAGGGACATTACTGAGCAGCTCTACAGGTTTAAGCTGCAATGAATGTAATGAACAGTGTTTACAATTTCAAGAATCATCCCCAAGCGTGATTGGTGGGTCGGTTAAGATGCAGCAACCCAAAAAAAGTCTCAGCGACTCATTCCATAGAAGAACTAATATAAAATCCTCTTTAACAAAAACGCTAATCACACAGTCTAAAATGATTTACCAGCTCTATATTACATGTGATCAGTACTGTACATTTAGGTAAATATATATCCAACTCAATATATAAAATGTTTCTCTTATGAATAAATAATCAGCTATTATGATATACATACATCCTAAGAATTAAAGCATTTATATTTCCTAAGAAAAAGAGCAAAGAAAAAAAAAACTGTACAAAGAAATCTCAGTTAATACAAAACAAACCAAAGATGACACAATTAAAGCTCTGCATCACTTTCGCAGTGGCTATTCACCACCTTTATGAATCTCACACACACAAACAGATCAAACCAAATTATGAGCATTGGTGAACGGCCCCTCATCCAAAAGTAAAATGTATTCCAATACATTAAGAATATTCTTGATGGAATGTGATGTAATATACTGTATATTTGTGTTGGCTCCCAATGAAATGCCAGGCCTGGGGTGTTTAATGCAGAATGGGTGTCCAGTGTGATTATGAGGGGTTGTAGATTTCTGCCTCAAGTGAACACTAAGTCCAGCCCACTTTCATCACTGGAAATTTGTGAAATTTTCTGCAGACCCTCATGTACCCCTCCAAGGGGTTGAGGAAATAAAAAAGTCAATTTTCGCTTCGTTTGGTTCTGCTCTTTACTCTGAGACAGAGAGAAAAAGAGGGGGAGAGAGAGAAAGAGAGAGAAAGAGAGAGACTGAATGGATGTCATGGTCAGTGCCGTTGCTTTTTTCAGCTGCGTCTCCAACAAGGCATGAAGCCCACTTCTGCCTCCCAGGGCGAGTGCAGCAGCTCTACATTAGCTTTTTCGGTGGATTTGACTGTGATCACTCCGCATGAGCAAGCAAATTTCTCGTGTTCGCCTTGATTTTGTCAGACTCAGGGTCTCGAGTCCCTCTGAGCTACAGCCGTGCTGTTAGGGGTATCAGCTGAAGCCCACCCCAGAGAAACTGAAAAGTTTGTAAGGTTTTAAGACCAAGTTTTAAAGCGTCTACCTCAGTCTGCTTCTTAATCTGTGATGTATTTTAAGGGAGTTAATCTTATCCATGCGCTGCCCACAAATGCATCCTAATAAAGCCACTGCTGTTGGTTGAACAAGTTTCACAGAACACTGGGAGTCGCTGTTGTAACCTTCCATGGCTGAAATTCAGACCAAAACTCAACTTTGTGTAGTACCCTGCACTAATAGCTGAAATTTATTACAGCAAGAGTCTTAAATACAATTGATCTTGGGGCCACTGGACAGGTGGGCTTCTCTAAGAGGGGGTTAGTTGAAAAAACTGCAGGGGACAAAAGTGTCGCCCATTTGATATGAATTTTAAACTACATAACTTACATAACTCACTCATTTAAACTCACTTTACTGTTTATTCAGCAATTCTTCCACCACCAGAATCCTAGTATTACTATTACAATGACTAAAAATATTTATTATTATTATTATTATTATTATTATTATTATTATTATTATTATTATTACTATTGTTGTTGTTGTTGTTATTAGAAATGACTGAAAATTATCATAGGCATCATTACTATTTACCATGTAATTTTATCACTTAGTAGTAGTAATATTAACTTATTTTTAAATTAATTGCTACTTGTCACCATCAATATATTTGGGTAATTTGGGTAATCTAGAGGCTTTTTTGGTGATTAATTAACTGATCATATGCATGCAATTTGTAATAATAAGCATTCAATTTAACTTCACACACAAACTTTCTAACTACATGTGCACATTCATGAGCTCCTTCTGGTGTGGGTTCTCCTCTATTTCAGAAGTGGTCACAAAACAAAGCTTTACAGTGACCTGATCCTCTTTTTAAAATATTGAGTAATCTATATTTATATATTGTGAAAGTACTGACAAATACATAGTTTTAATGCAGGCTTAGGCTTTTAATTAGATTAAGTTGAGAATTATACGGGACTCTTTTTGTGAAAGCACTAAGGTTCCTGTTCAGTGTGATTGAAGACTTATCTACCACCAAGACAAATTTATAAGGCCTAAATTAGAAAAAAAGAAAGCTTTTAACTTAGCAAATACTCTATGTTTGGTAATGAGTCACAGCGTGAAGCCAATTTACCCATCAGATGTAAATATTTGGATGCAGAAGAAGGTTTTTGTTGCTGCATGGTCTGAATGGAGCTGTGAGGAGCTGGATGTGGATGGTGGGCCGGTACTTTTACATTTACATTTACATTTACGGCATTTATCAGACGCTTTTCTTCAAAGCAACTTCCATTCCCTAATTACAGATGGCAGTCTCCCTGAAGCAGCTTGAGGTTAAGGGTCTTGATCAGGAACCCAGTGGTGGCATTCTGAAGGCAGGATTCGAACCCATGACCTCTTGGTCCAGAGGCAAGTAACCTACTTGTCCAACTTAGCAACAGTTGCTATGTATTTGTGGGCGGAGCATGGTGCTTTTTAGACTGAACACTCACACTTGAACACCACTTAAAGGTCTTTGGTGTTTTTGCAGAAGAATAAAACTTCAGCAAAAGAGGAAAAAACTCAAAGCCATTAGATCTGATAGGCCTGTAAAAATGTCCTTCCAGTCGAACAGCGGCACACTAGCCTCTCAGCTCACCCTGCAACGCCATTCGAGTCCCGAACCAAGAGCCCTCAAGAGAGAGAGTCTGGCAAAACTCAGACACATCTGGAGCAGGGCGACGGCTTTATCTTCTTATGGTAAGAAACCGGAGCAAGAATATGCATCATAAGGCCTCAAATAGTAGTTCCTCCTGCTACATAGATTTAAAAATGCTTCTAATAATTTTTTTACATTCAATAAACTTTGCTCTCATTATTTAATACATTAAACTCTGTCTGTATAATTTATTGAATATTAAAAATAAATACATTTTTTCAAACATAATCTGGAAAAGGCTTGTGTGGTGCCACTTTACAATAAGACTACAATGATAAAGGCATACCTATCAACGTACCTCTGATAGAAATAGGGAAGTGGGGGATGAAAAACCTGTAGAATGTGGTTATAAAATATGAGCCCAACCTAATACTTCCCTCAAAGCATCAAAAATCTGTGTAAGTTCATTATGTCCTGAGTGCTGTGCTGTTTTCAACATTATTTCCATTTTAATGATTCAATGCTGCAGTAATTAAACTCGCCTTTAAAATTAATATTGTTTTCACTTCATAACAGTGAAACTGAATAAATGTTTGTAGCTTGTTTGAGTGTCAACATCCAAAACAGACACACACTGCTGATGTGAATGGACCATATTGGCTGATTAAACTGGGAGGTGCAGTCCCAATAAGAAAGCAGACCCCAAAACTGCCTGTTACTGGGGCGTCACTCTGCAGCTTCAGCATTTTGCAATACAAATTACTTACATTTGTATTTTTTGAGAGCGTTATCACCCTTGAGATTTAGGTTCATGGCCTAAAAAATGTAAAATCTGTAAAAACATGAATGGTTTGTGACTTGATGTAAAGGAATTATACATAGTTTAAAATCAGCTATTTAATGATTATTAATTGGGTCACAAGTACCTCAAAAATCATACAAAAACTTTGTTTTTTATTTACATTAAGTAAAGTTACTTTTAAGAATTATATAGAAATATATGGGACTCTTATTGTAAAAGCATTGGCATTCCTGTTAAATATGACTAAAGCAAAATCTGTATTATTAGTGGATTTCTTTGAGAATTCCATTCATTTCTTAATTCTGACATAATTGATTATATTTGTAGCTTTTAACACAGGAGCCGCTTAAGCCGCTTGATTTTATGCGTATTATATTCAGTAATAAACCACAGTGTGAAGCCAGTTAACCCAGTAGATGTAAATATTTAGCTACGGATTTATATGTACGATAGATTTATCTGTAAAAACGATTTATGACTTGACATCAGTATAAAGAAATGAAAAATGGTTTAAAATGACCTGATTACTGACTATTAATTGGTTAAGAAACACCTCACAAATAATTCAAAATCAGTTCTAATACATAAAAACAGTAGTGACCAAATAGTGAACCCACATTAGCACCTCATTTTAGTGGTTTCTGATCTTTTATAAGGGTCTTATTGTAAAGTGGCATCCCTTATTCTATATAACTGCCTCTAGTAACACTTCATACAGTGTATTTAAAAAAAAATACTAGTGATATTACTGAATCGCTCAACATTTGTTGCTGAATCAGATTGTTTGAGACTCCTGATTTGCCCCGCTAGCTTAAGGCATCCGCAAGGCTGAGCAAAGCTAAAGCTAAAGTTAAAGCTAAAGCAGGAGGAGGCCGATTTGTTGCTTGTAATTAAGCGGATTCTTCTCGTGGGACAGGCGAAACCGGAGATCTGGCGCTCCCAGCCTTGACTATCCAGCCGCGAGACACCGAGCATGAGCGATAATCTCTCTTCCGGCAGCCTGCCGCTAACACCAGCCCCACACTCGCACCATTGTTTCCAACCCTGTGCCAAGACGAATCCGTTTCAAACACTCGTTCTGTCAAACAGACAAATATAAAAAAAAACGTCCTCCCTCCCTCCATGTTTCTCACCCTTCAGGCTAGGAGCTTTCTTACTGGAAATCCGTAGGCTGTGACACATTTGCTGTGTAAGACTCTGGCCTAAAGCAAGAAAGCCAAGCTGCTTATGAGCAAGTGTGTGTGTGTGTGTGTGTGTTTGTGTGTGTGTTTGAGTGAATCATAAGGTTAAAAGACAGCTAGGGTCAACCAAGGTCACCAGACATCACAGAAGGGTCTAGACAAGGCAATAACTGCTTCTTCTGACCTCAATGTCTGTGTCCACCTTCTGAGGAAATGCCAGTCTCTGTTGACCAGCTGCTGACAACCTGCTTCCCAAAACAGCTGCTCTAGCCCCTTAGATGTAGAAAAAAATGCCTTTTTTAAAACCCACTTCACAACTAGATGTATTTTGGGTTTTATGTTCGCATCATGGACCACCATCTTCTGATTCAGGGGTCACCGCTTTACTGCTGCATCACCAAGGAGGCATGGAAGCACTGCCTCTTACCGAGTCATTTATAGTTAAGGACGGCTGAACAAGCAGCCACGTTCATGGGCTGATAAATTCATAACGAACAGTTTTAAAGGCAAAATGAATACTGCTGAGTGAGGCTCACTGGAGAAACAAAAGGAGGAGCAGACAAGGAAAGGAGGACACAGCCAGGCAAGCATTGAGCAAACTAGCCAGCTGAGCAAACTTTGCAATGAAAAGTGCTTTTTTAGAGGACAGAGCACAAAATGCTTAACTTTGTAAACTTAAGCTTCAGGTTGAGTCTGAAAACTGCCCTTTTCGTTGTGTTTGTGTTTTAACTTGTTAATTAGCAAGTTAACAAAGTAAAGTTACATTAGCCATCAAGTATGGTGTTTGTTTTATCTACTAATCACGCTACTAAAGTCAGGACCCCTAGCCATGCGTCATTCTGCAGTCGACATCATTATCATGTTAGCAGTTCCAGGTCTAAGCTTGTTTTCTCACTGGAAAACATCCACCTGGTTTATCCACATGCAGCCACTAAAATGATCTGAAGGCTGTAAAGGAATCAAAATTTTAATAATGCTATTACCATGCCACAAGCAATCTAATACAACTCTTGTTATTTCTCTAATATGACTTTAGAATTGAGACAATCCAGTGAGACTCAGGAGATAAATGCATGTAAGACAATTTATAGTGGATATAAAACACCACAGGGCATGTTATTGCTGATTTGCAAACAGCATTAATTTTGCCAGAGAAAAAAACAGCTTAGAGCCCAAAATTCCCAGCATGGACATGACATCAGCTACAGAATGACATCACGACTTCAGGGATCAAACTGATAGCATGTTGAGCCTCATGAGCCGTCTCCTTTAAATCTGAACCAGTGAATTATCTTGGAGGGCAAGACTCGAGTCGAGCTAGCAAACAGCCTGACTTGACCTTATCATGATGCTCGTGCCTGATTGGCTCCTTGGGAGAAGCCATGACTTTTCTCCAATCTAAACAAAGCCTCGCTCCATCTGTCTGCTTTCTATGTCCTCATAAAACTCAGAGCTTCTCATTGTAGTAAAAAAAAGAAGCGTGTATATCAAACTTGTTCCAACTGCCACTGAACATATTGTTGTAAAAGATTTCCTCAACTGGGAAAATCTCTTGCATTGTGTTTTTTCACTTCTATACAGATTTTGCTGTTTGTGCTTCTTTGTTGCTGTAATGAAGCTTGGCCTCTGAACCCAGAGCTCTCTGAACCCCCAGATCCCTCAGAGTGTATCAGTGAAATCTGATTTCAGTAAACATAATTGTGTAAAACCGGTGTTTGCTTTACTACACACTGCTCACGTTCTAAAAGTTAAGGCATTTTAATTGGGCCGAAACCACCAATCTCAGAGCCTCCCATTCCATCTGATGGCTCATTTGTCCCGCAATCCATCTTTCACCACGGCAACCTTATGCCAAGTAACGAAACGCAAAAATAAACGAGTAGATCTGTCTTTTTCTCTGTCTGCGTGTGGTCTGAGCGAGAATGGAATGTGTTGGAGAAGGGCAGTGTGCAAAAAAGAGGGACGGTTACCTATATAGAAAACATGATGTTCCTTTTACACCACCTTGTTTTTAAATGTCTAGGATGATAGCACCAGTTTTGATTGGTTTTCTTTAGTGTTACTGTTTTTTTTACCCAGAGAATCAAACGCTTTTTATACAGTTTTTTTCTCACATTCTGTCATTGGAAATATTTATATGACCGATAAAAATCTGAACACACACTGACTACTACTGTACTGACTTCTCGATTATTATTATTATTGCAGACTCTACAGTTTCACAGTCTAGCTAGGATTACACTTGATGAGGAAAATCTACTGGACTCCACAAGGTCTCCAACATGTGAGATTTGGCAAAACAGACTGTGGGTTGGATAGAGAGTCATTCTCCTAGGCAGCGGTCTGCTGGCCTGGTGGTGCTTTGGAGCTCCAGGCTGGAGGCTCAGGGGTGGTGGGTGTCCAAGCCCATCTGTGGGCTTCCTTGCTCGGGGAACAGGCAGTACAGATGGGAGTTTGGATGTCTGGAGAATCCAAATGGGAGCAGAGATGGTAAAACACTCTCAAAACTAAAGGTGCACCAAGGGTTCTTTGAAGTGATGCCTCGTTAGAACCACTTTTATTCCCGTATGAACCCCTCAATATGTGGTTCTTTAGTAAAACACAATTGAGAAGTTCATTAGGGAAGAGCTTATTTATGATCATAAAAGCTTATCATACTGGTCTACACACTATGTGCTGGTGGCAAGTTGCCAATTTAGTGAGTTGCATATAAAGAACTACCATGCAAATGAATTCCGTGCAATTTCATAAATCACATATGACTAACATAATATAAACCCCTGATTCGGATTCCCTTGCATCTTTTCTGCCAGGTAGGAAAGAACAACATTATAATTGCCTTCTTTCCATGTTTCTGCTAAAAGTGTGTCCATATATCTTTCTCAAAATAATGACTTGTTTTCTCTATGTGGAGTTGAAATACTGTCAAAATAGTGCCTGAATTTATGCCAGAACGAATCAAGACATTTTGAGTTATTTTCTCTGAGAAAGTATAATTATTTCACTGTCTTTGAAAAACTGTAATGAATCATTATTTTGTCATAATTCAAAAGTAAACCATTTTTACTACCAGTTTTAGTTGGTAGTCCGTTATGATAAGCTCTCAAAATTTTGTACTTTGCGAAGGAAACTAATATAAATATATATTCAACGCGGCAACATCACAAAAAAGCAGTGACCACCCCTTTGGTCTTATAGTGGGCTCTTAATGGCTGTAGTTGCAAACCATGACCCTTTTTGGCATCTTTATGCTTTAAGAGTGGAGATGTGTGCATGTGTTTGTGGACAGAAGTATGTAGGTCTCCAGCTGAGAAAATACATCCACATGACTGTTCGATCTTTAACCCCTTAAACTCCAAAAAGCAGGTCCAGATTTCCGTCGCTTAGTTGAGATTTAATAACCTGGTTGTAGTGCACTTTGTTCGGAGTAGGTGTTGGAGAACAAGCCTTTGAGTGGACATAGAGTGGAGCATAGGAGGTTAAAGTCACCAATTGCTTTTTCGACTTCCTGTGAAAATCCTTGGTGAAAGTCCTTTAGCAGCTTCACTTTTAGCATCCTTTCACTGCGTAAGGCTGATGGCGAGAAAGCCAAGCAAGTTGAGTGTGTGTGTGTGTGTGTGTGTGTGTTTGTGTGTGTGGGTAAGGTTAAGGACAGGCAGAAACCATCCGTTCATTCCTTGGAGGTGCTTCCACATTCCGTGTTAGCAGGTGAAGCAGAATTAACTGTAGCTTTGCTAGCTTCTTTCTCATTCTTGAGAGCCTCCTTGTCTTGTGTCAGGCCGCGGTTGGCCAGGGGCTTCAAGGCCAGTGAAGAGAGGCTGAGAGCAGATAGAGGAGAAGGAGAGGAAGAAGAGGGCGATAATGGAGAGGGCGGTGATGTCGGGGAGCGACCGTTAGACACTGGAAGGGGCAGCGTGGCCGAGGAGTTGGTGCGCTGTTCCCGAAGGAGGCGGTGGTGCCTGAAGGTGGAGGACAGCAGCAGGGCCTCGGCGGAGAGGCTCGTGGTGGCTGACAGGCTGGCCAGCAGGGCCTTTGCTTGGCTGGATGAGGAGAGCGCCCCCTCCTGGGGGTACTTACGGAGGCCCAGTGGCAGCCGACCCGAGAAACTGGCAGCCCGGGTGCTATAGAGAGGATGCTCAGACACCGAAGAGTCGCCCAGAGCCTACGGTCAGCAGGGAATGAAGGAGTGGAGCGGAGAGTGAAGAGAAAGAAAGAAGGAAGTGAGACGAGTGGGTGGGATTATCATAGAGGGCTTGGCTATCGTTTGGGCATTGGGAAAATTTTTCATGGTTTTCATGTTTTTTTTTTCCTAAACAGACACATATGGACAATGGAAAAAATGCACTGAATTTACTCGATTCAAAGAAGTAGCTCATTTCCACATAGATAAAATATGTAATACTATACTAAAAGACTCACTTGACAACTGACAGAAACCCACAAAAACGTTCACAAAGGCTTGTTGTCATAACCCTTGCTGAAGTGAAATGACACCAGAATTGTCAAAAGTATGCTCAAAATGATGCTCAAATAGGTTAATGTCAGTTTTCATAAAAGGTTCATATTGGTGTCTGAATACTTTTCTTTCAGTAAAATGTTACAATAAACTGTTGTTACCGTAAAATGTTTCCTTAACATACATTTAAGTTGCAATTTTCTAGTAAGAGACACCGCCACAGTTTCAGACCACTTATTTTAAACAGTGATGGTGTTGATGTTATATATTTTATTTACATGGAAATGATTCAAAGTACGAGTAATTCCAGAGCATTATTATTACCAGTGCACATACACACACCTACAGTCTATGGGTAGCAGGGAAAAAAAGAAAATAAGTCTGACTCAAGTTCGTTTGGGCACTATACATGTCTTGTTGTTTTAACAGACAATCAGTCACACATGCACACGAATGCAGACATGTAGGCCTGGTGTGGGGAGGTGTGGGAGGAGAGGCAGTGTTGGGGAGGGCATTTGTGCAAACAAAGCCTGGTAGTGTTGGCCTCAGTGAGAGAAAACTGTAAAGAGGCAGATGAGAGGAAGAAGAAGAAGAAGTAGAAGAAAGAGAGAGAGAAAGAAAAAGAGAGGTGGTCGGACGAGTCTGGGCCAAGCTGTCTCTTCTCACTGCTGGGAGGGTCACATGGTGAAGGGTATCAGGTTGGCACGGTGACGCATTGGGGCACAGTGGTGGGAGCATCATCGTCGTGGAGATGATGGCAGGTTGTGGTGAGGATGAGGAAAATGGAAGAGGGAAGGGAAGGACGAGGAGGGATGGAGGGATGAAGACAGAAGACAAACACCGGTTAGTATCGATCATTCAGGATGCCAGCCGGGTGCAGTAAACAAGGCATGTAGTCTTACAGACTGTACTACAGGATAAAGGAACATTAATAGAAAGGAATATTTTGCAAAATGACAGAATAAAGGCCCGAGTGTTAGCATGAAGTGTTGACGTGGGTATTTAGCATAATAGTGCTACAACAAAAACAGACCATGAAACAAATCCCATTTACTTGCTAATAACTGCTTTGAATAAATCCCCTGAATGAGACAGGATGCTCTGGACTTTACAAACTTTTGTTAATCCAGCAATTGTACTTTAGTTATGGATCATTAATTGCTGCTATGGTGACTACATAGCATTTAGCAAGACTATAGGTGTGACCAGAATGAATTTTCTTACTCCCTCTTTAGTATGGAAAAAGTATTGGGACACCTGATCATTACACCAACCGGGACTTTAATGACACTGCATATAGATACTTTCATGTGGAGTTGATCTATCTTTGAAGCTGCTATAATGGTCCCACCCCACATGCTCTGGACTCTGAGGGTAACTTCTTGTTCTATAACAAATTAGGTGAAACATAAATGTCCTGGCAGGGGCAAATATATTTGGTTTTATATTTGATTTGATTACATTAATGTTTAAGTTGAGATTTACAAGAACTGAACTGCAACTGTGTAACTGTGTTAAAAGTAACACTGCTGTTAAACACTGTTGTCACTGCCAAACTGTGATGTCTGGATGACTGGGTAAGAACATCTGCAGAGCAGCAGGTCTTGTCACCCCTGTATTTGGGCTTAGATGGAACCATAGATTGTTTATAAGAGCCAGAAGGTAATGGAATTCGTCTGCACCAACTTAGCGATAAGAAGCCGGGTTAGAGAGCCTGAAACAAGTGACAGACGGGGGTTTTACTGTGCGAAACGCTGTGTCGAACTTTTAAGAGAGTAGGAACTAAGAAACACTATAAACACCAACCTAAGTTTAAGTTTGTTATGTTTCACAAAAGCTTGTTCCTACCAGCATCTTTATACACATTAGGAAAGATTTGAACCAACATCTTCCTGTATTAGAGGCAAGGACTTTACCATTACTCGACCATGTCTCACACAGTCCGAGGTTTTCTTTTGGGGGGGTTTGGAAGCTTGGTAGAAGCTGCCAAGGCAAATTCTTTGCAGCAATGGAAAGCACACATCTTGGGCAAAAACATGTTATGAGATCTTTCTTACATGATTCTGGTTTAAACCAGAGTAAGAAGAATAATATCAACAGTAAGTGATTCAAAATCATTACTAGAATCATATTTTTTGATTCTGAAGGAAATCGCTAATGGACGGTTGAACCGCCTGCAACTATTAGGTTTATAAGTGCTGCTTCTTTGAAGTTTGGTGCTCTGGCTGGTCCTTTGGCTTCTTATTGACAGAACAAGAAGATTTGCACCGATTGAACAGAACAATGACTTTATGAGCTCTGGATGAGATCAGTGGTGGATGAGGTAAAGATATAGTGTGACTTCCATTAGAACATTTTCTTCAGCAGCTTGGTTTCAGCTGGTGGATCATCAGTGAGGTTCCGACGACTCCTGTTTGTATGGTAAGCCTGTCTCTCTGACAGCATTATGTGTTTAAATCAAAAGCAATGTTGACTTGCCTCAAAATCTCCCAAGTACACACACACATGCTGTTCCAGTTTAACTTATGGTAAGCACCACTTTGTGGAGCACATTTTATTTATTGCAGACAAGGTTGAAGTCAGCACATAAAATGAAACATTTACCAATTCATTTTATATTATATAAAGTGGGTTTCTTTACCAAAAAACCCACTTCAACACAGTAAGGGCATGATAACCAGCTGATCAGGTGTGTTGTAAGCAGTGCTTGAAGTGCTAGAACTTTTCTGGTTTCCCCAAAGAACCTTTCAGTCAATTGTTATTTAGAGAATCACTTTTGTTATCTAGGTGTGTCAGTAAAGTGGGAAACAGTAAAAATGCTCAGATGTGCAGGGCAGTATGCCTTAGGAACTGGAAAATATGTTGATACATGTTGTACCGTGGTCCATGGAGAAATATTTCATTAAACTATGTACATGTTCACACTGGTTGATGACCTCCTGGTGTTACAGCAGTCCTGCTTCCAACACAGAACTAGTTAACAAGCTACTGGGGGGAAATTTGTTTGATAGAAGTGTTTTTAAGTTCACTGCTCCAAACACACCTGATCCAACTAATCAGCTCCTCAACACACCGTTACTGTGTTTAAGTTCTTTTCTTAAATAAAGGAAAGAACTTAAATAAGTAGGGCAGTGTCATCCAGGATCAGGATTAGTAAACCATGTTAGAGAAGGAAACACCACAATCTGGAGGGCAGCAGTGCTCCAGGAGTAAGTGCTCATAGCACTGTTTCAACCACAGTGTTAAAATCTTCCCAGAACAGAACAGCAGCAAAAAGAGTCCCCATTTTCTTGATTTCAGGAGAAACATAAGTCTCAAAACGTGTAAACTCTTATGATGGACAATACAAATGCCCTTAAGTCACAATGCACTATATAGACAAAAGTAATGGGATGTCTGCCCATAACACCAACAGGGACTTTAATGACACTGCATTCAGATACAGACTTTCATATGGAGTTGGTCCCTCTTTGCGTACAATGTTACGTATAACTGTAAGATTAATCATAATTAATCACAGAAAACCATGTGATTTATCACGACTAAAAATTATAATTATTGGCCAGCATTTATATATAAATGCTGTTACACAGATAGTATAGATTTAACAATCCCCAAGCATCAAATTTGAGTTGCTACAGCACCATGCATGGACCATAACAAAATTAAATTGTTAAATTTAACAAATAAACAATAACTTTGCATTAAATTGTGCAGAATTCTGTTGTCTACGGAGGATATGACCACATTTTTTTGTGTGTGGTGTCTGTGTAAATATGGTCACATCCTCCGTAGACAACACAATTCTGCACAGTCTATACTGAACGAGCAAAATAATTATATTTTTAGCACCCCCAATAAAGAGAAAGAGACAGAGAGAGAGAGAGAGAGAGAGAGAGAGAGGAAAAACAGACGAAAAGAAATCTCTGATGTTTTGCAGATACTGCTTTCATTTGAAAGATCTCACTAGTTATTTATTTATATCTTATTAATGAAACACACACAAAACTTTTATTTCAAAGTGCTTTCATCTTTAACATCTGTCCAGATGTGTTTCAAGACGAGGCCAGTATCACAACAAAGTTACTCAAGAATTTATGGTTTTAATGATGAAAGAGGAACTTAGAAATTCATTCTAAGAAGAACATGGAATGAGATAGAAAAGGCTGATAGAAGGAGAAGCGATGAAAAGAGAGAAAATAATAAGAGAAAGAACAGATAGAAAGGGTAGAGATAGAAAGAAAGACAGAAAAAAAGGAAACGATGGAGAGAAACTGATAAGATAGAAAGAATAGGAAGAACGATAGAGAAGGGATGGAAAGAAAGGGAAGCAAAGAGCTTAAAGAGAAGATGAGGACAGAAAGAGAAAGAAATAGAAAAGGAAATAAGAGATAGAAAAGGGAAGAAATGGACAGAAAGGTAACAGAAATGGATGAGAGGAATAAAAGTAAAACTTGGAGAAATAGAACAGGAGTAGAGCATAAAAGTTTAGAGAAAAGTTTAGAGATGAAGAAATAGAGGAAAGAAAGTTCTTATCGGAAAGATAGAGTGAGAAAGAGAGGGAGAACGAGAGAAAGAAAGTGTGTGTCTGTGTGTGCTCTAGTATGGCCTGAGGAGGCCAGCAGTGTTTGAACCAGGCTGTTTATTCCACTCTGATGGAGCAGAAAAATAACCTCTCCTCTTTCTTTTTTCCTCTCTTGTCCACCTCGCTCTGCCCATCCCCTTCACTCTCCTTCACCACCACGGCCTGCTGCTCCATGCTCTATTTAGCCAGTGCTTTCATAAAGCCCTCGGAGCAGAAAACGCAGCGAGAGAAGTGTTCTCTGCTCTTGGGGATAATTACCACACATAGCAAGAATATAAGACCTCACACTGTTCTTCCATGTAGCCATCTTCTAAAAAATAACCTGCAGTCTGAAGTTCTTGGCTTCTACCGAGAAGTAAATGATGGCAGAAACATTTTATGCACGATGATAAGCAAGACTCTTTCGAGTTTTCTCATTTGCTATCAGACATTGCAACTTCAGCAATGGCATCATTATGTCAATGTTTTAAAGCACTGGTGAAACATCAAACTTCCATAAATCTGACTTAACCAAAGTATAGTCAATCAGCCAAGATGAGTCAGGAGGTATCATCTTTAGTTCCACACTGAATGGAGTTTGACTAGACTGCAAGCCGAACTCTTTGCTCTGTGATGGTGCGAGTTTAACTGAGCCATGAGCGGGGGATTTTGAATCTTTGGGTGGAGTTCATGGCCCAAATGAAACTCCTCCACCATGGTTCAAAGTTTCTGACTCAAAGCCAAGCCAAACTCTACCACCACAGTTTGACTACTCAGCGAGCGGAGGATGGTGAGTCTTTGCATCATGATGGTGGAGTTTGTTAAGACCACGAGTCAGAGACTTTGTACCATGGTGTTGGAGTTTGACTGGGTCATGAGTCAGAAACTTTGTTTAGGTCATGTTTGTTTAGGCCATGAGTTTGAGACTTTTGCTGCAAGAGCAAAATCTGGGGAACAAGCTGGGAACTTAACCCCTTGGTCTCACAGTTGGACGCTCCCATGAACCTTAGACTTTGACTTTTTTAAATTTTTTGTTATATCAGAAACCACATAAGCAAGTCCATTAGAGACAGTGTGCATGCAGGTGTGTGACCACTTGGCAGATTGTTTTGCTTGTTTTAATTTACATACACCTATTTGACTGGGTGTCATACTGAACATTCATTATGATCCTTAAAACAGGCAGAACAACCTTTCAAGAAACAACTTCTGTAGAAATAAAGATGCTATAACTATTGATAACAATTTTTGCAGTGATTACACAGGTCAACAGGTCAAAATCCTCAGAGATACATTTGTGTGGGTTTTCTAGTGTTTTTCATGCTGATTTGTGTGTCTAAATCTAAATCTGTGTTTAGATTTTCCCACACATACAGTTTTTGTGATGAAGCTGGTTACATATTGCATGATAGTTGGTATAATTAGCATATAATAATCATATGCTGAGCGTTTTTGAAGAAACAGTGGTACCTGACTGACACTGATCATTATATCTATGCCACAGTGTGGCCTGTCTGACTTCACACTGAAAATATTGAAACAGTTACTTGATTGGTTCCTGTGGTTTAATAAAAACCACATGCAAGTCTATTGCAAATCTAATATTACTTAAAAGTTGATGTGACTGAAAAAAACTGAAAGCAGATCTGAAATCAGCACGCAAAACTGGTTTAGAAAAGCGTGTTGTGGTTTCTGATGATTACAATTTTTTTTTCAGTTGACCTGTGCTATTTAAGCATGCAGTTAGCCTGATGCTAACGATTATGGTATATGGATACAAACCTTGTTACTGATATTTGCCTTTTAACTTTTTAGTGCAAAAACAAGTAAACTTTAGACCCTAAACCTGTCTTGGCCGGTCGACTACATTTGAAGTAAGGAGAGGTGAGTGTAAATGTTACTTTTCACCAAATTATCACCTTAGTCTACACACAACACTGGGGTGATAAAGGGGTCGAGGTCAAAAGGTTAGTTTTGAGGTGCCGTCTAGACACACAAGGACCAACGAGGGGGCAATCAAAGAGAATTACCTTGAGCTGAGAGCCCAGCAGAGTGGAGACCCATGGAGGGCGTGTCTGAGTGTCAGTCAAAACAACAACAACAACAACAACAACAATCCATCAGTGAATGGAGAACAACACAGAACTGGGCATGGCTTTTGAAGATATGAGGCACAGAGGATCACCTAGCAACAGCAGAGGGTGCAGGTCACTAGGCAACGGAGATGAAGACACACAAAGACAATAATAATCGAGCAAATATAACTTCTGTATTGAAGAACAAAAAGGGAGCAAGAACGAAGTGTATCTCACATATAGACGAAGGTTTAGAGTGGATATGCACAGCCGGACCAGTGAATTATTATATGTGGCTAAAGGTTTATTACATTAGTATTTATTGTTTTATATGCACTCTGAATCAAACACAGTTGTATTTTATGCTATTAAGCACTCGCAAAATCAGAGATACGAATATGAATTCCACTGTTCTAATAAATATACCCTATTACATTCCTGAAGAAATGGAGATAAATAAGACAACCAGAAGATAAATAAACACTGGGACTGGGATGACAAAATATTCTGAAAAATGGATAAACTGTGACAAAATGATTGATGTAAATTATTCTATTGCTTGTATTGATATTTTCATTACTAAAGTACTATTTACAAGCATATTCAGTTTGTATTTGTACCAGATTGGGTGGTGAAAAGAAAAGTGTTGAAAACACAATATATACACTGTGGTAAAATAGCACAGAGTGTGGTAGGGCGTATATATATAAGTAATAATTAGAAAATAAACAATTAAAACAGTTTACAAGCACAGACAGATGATGATTTACTGTCATTGGGAATAAGAAGAGAGGCTGAATGATAAATATTGGATCCCTCCCACTCCTCACTGCTGTGTTTCTTGCTCTATTTGCAGTGAAGCGCAAGTTCGGGTTGCTTCTGGCAATCAGACTGACACTCTGTTAGATTCTGCCTGTAGCCAGTTTGCATGCTGATACATCTCGAATGAATAAGAGGGGACTGGGAGGATGCTGGAATGAGTGTGTGTACAGGCTTGCTGAGACAGAAAGGGGAGTGTGTCCCTTCAGCTGTGGAGAGAGAAAGTGTGAGACAGACAGACAGACAGGAGATACACAGAGGAGAGGCTTTTCAGATGTAAGTATGAATATAAAAACAGACAATACGTCCTCTGCAGGAAACACAATTGAACACTACATTTCTAAAAACTGTAATAAATGAATACCATTTATTTACTGGATTGATTATAATATAGTTAATGTTATTGAAACCCTTTGATTAGCACTTAAACATGCTGGGCTGGCAAAATGACCTGTTAATATTTCTGAAGTAGAAATGTTCTGAATGAAAAAGTGGGGAGAAAAATACCCCCTACACAGTGGTTAGCTGTTTGGAGGATCTGATCTTAGTAATAAGTAACAAAAATAGTGGCCAAACATAGGCACACAACTTAAGGTTGTGTTCCAAAATGATTTTAATTAAGTCAATAAAAGTTGCAAAAATATTTTATAGTTAATTTCATGCAGAGGTGATACACACATAGAGAGAGTCAGAGAGACGAATCAGAGAGAGACAGAGAGAGAAAGACAGAGAGAGACAGAGAATAACAGAGGTAGAGATAGAGAGAGAGAAAAAAAAACACACACAAAGAGTGAGAGAGAGAGAGAGAGAGAGAAAGAGACAGAGAGGGAGACAGAGATGAAGAGAGAGAGACAGATACATTGAGAGACAAAGAAATAGAGAGACTTAGAGAGAGACAGAGATAGATAGAGAGGCTGAGAGAGAGAGAGACAGAGAGAGAGAGACACAGAGAGAGAGAAAGAGAGACAGAGACAGAGAGACAAAGACAGAAAAAAAAGAGATGCAAAAGAAAGCTGAAAAGCTTGAGATCAATCTGCAAAAGTGTGCATACCTCATGTACCCTCATGTACTGCTCATGCTGTGTGTGTGTGTGGGGGGGGGCGGTAAATGGGCTGGCAACATCTATACATGATAGTCTTGGCCTCATGCCTTCCACTTCAAAGAGAAAGAATAATCACAGAGCCTAATCTCTCATCAAAGCTAGTTCAGCTAAAGTGCTTAGATTACCATCAGACATTCATTGTAATTATCTCTGTAAATACAGCTGTAATTGCCTCTTGTAATTCCTACTGTAACTCCCCCCATGATTTCCTCTGTTAAACCTACTGTAATTCCCATTCAGTTCTTGCTGTACTTCCTACTGCCATTCCCTTTCAAACTCAGTTCGCACTGAAATCCCCACTGTAACTCCCACCCCTTCTCTGTTATATTACTGTATTATTTCTAAATTATTATAATATTTTTTTATTCTTTAATTACCACTGTAATATATGATAAACAACCAACTTTCTCTCCCTCTTTTTTTTTCTTTTCTTTTCAATGCTGCACAAAGACCCTCGGTTTATGAAAGTCAATGTGATTCTTCGTTTGCTCTCTCTCTCTCTCCTTCTCTCTCTCTCCCTTTCTCTCTCTCTTGTCCTCTCTCTCTCTCTCTCTCTCTCTCTCTCTCTCCCCATGGGAAAGCCTACTCTTAAAAGTTTTCTTATTTTTTGTTCTGGAAGGGAGTCATAAGTGCACTTCACAGTCCCCGATTGACGTCGGCGTTTCTGCTCTCGCATAGACGCGCCTCCCATCACGGCTAGAAAGCTCTTTTTCAGCACGGCTTCACTTCTGACTGACTGACTGACATGCGCACCCGCACGCATCCCTCCCCTGGGTCAGCCGTAAGCACAGAGTGAGATTCTCTCTGCAGAAGAATGATTTGAGGACAGCTGGCGAGAAAAAAACATTTATGTGGCCATTCTGTTCCCACAAAAACTCAGACACCAGCCTCATGCGGTCGATGTAGCCATATGTTTATAGAATAGCGTATATAGTGCAAAGTAAAGGGGGCATTTAGGTGACACTCTAAAGAGCGTCTTACAATCATTAGTTATGGGGACAGTCTCCCTGGAGCAACTGAGGGTTAGGTGTCTTGCTCAAGGACACAGTGGTAGGACTTTAGATTAGTCTCAATACTAGAGAGAGAATGCTTTGTTTAGAATCTTCTACCAATATGCATATGCTACATCAAATTAAAAAAATGCATTAAAAGTAGAGTGTTACTTAATATGATCCCTTTAAGATTATTACTGGATAAATATAGTTTCCCCAACTGCACTTGTTCAGGGCGTTATATAATCATAGCTTAGTAGAATCCAGATATCTTTAATACATTAAACGTAGCAAAATATTATAAAAATACAGAACCTGAAAATACAATAGAAAGGTTTTTGTCTTATTACAGTGATTCTAAATTTGTGCACCTTGACTAGGAAGACTTGACTTTATTACTGTTTGGTACAAAATGAACATGTACAAAAAATCTCCTTTTCTCTGATCAACCCACCATTCCCTATTTATCTCCACCCACACCTCGGCACATTCTGATCCACTGTATTCAGTTTTATAAGAAATGTGGTGAAGAAAGTGCTGGAGTTCACTTTATTAGAAAGTGCAATCATGTCTCAAAGAAACTGTAGATGAAATGAAGTGTTTAGAGTAGCGCGGTGGGTAAAACTGTCTCCGGGTCCGATTTCCCCATCTGGGCAAATGCAACACAATACACTCCCACAATAAAACTCCAACCCCTCCATTTTACCATAACTGAATAAGAGCATCCACCAAATCTATAAACAGTAATGTGAATGAAATGGAACACTCTGAGGTCAATAGTCAAGGCGTTCATACCTGCTGCTGACCCTGACTCTTAATGAAGTCTTCTCTCTGTTTGCCCAGTTTACTCTTCTCAGATCCGCTCTGCTGAAGGTGCTTTAGGCGAGATATCGCTTTACCACCACTGGACTGAGAGAGAGAGAGAGAGAGAGAGAGAGAGAGAGACAGAGAGAGAGAGACAGAGAGAGAGAGAGATTATTTTACTATATAAGCAGTGTTACGTTACCAGCACATGAATGGTGTTACTTGTATCATCAGCAAGTGTGTTTTTATGGAAATTAGAGTGAGGCTGTGAAGAAGGAAGAACCAGCAGGAAGGTGGAAACAGAATATAACTGCGCAACTGTGGGAGGGCTACAAGCGTGCGCGCGCGTGCACACACACACACACACACACACACACACATACAAACACACACACACACACACACGTTTTACACAGTGTCAAGACATGGGTTTTATGTAGCTAGATATAATAATGATATGTGCATGTATTTGTATATATATTAGGGGTGGGCATAGATTATTTTTTTTAATCTAGATTAATCTCACTGTAATCTTGGAATTAATCTAGATTAAAATGGCTCATTTGAATTCTGCTGAAGGGCTGAAGCCCCCCGCCCCAAATGATCCCAAGCCACCCTAAATATATAGCCATTATTCTACTATTTTTAAATGATATATCCAAACAATTAAATATCCAAACAAAAACAAAAAGACTATGAATTGAAATGAAAAATAATATGTCTAGCTATCATTTAATTGAATTAAAATGATGTACTGGCTGTTGAAGCTTCTGTAGGTAGCAGAAGCTTCGGATAAAACGGATAACGAAGTTTAGACCCAGCGTCCAACCCAACTTTGTGAACAGATTAACGGCGATATTTTTTTATCAACCGCTTAGAGTCTCACATTAACATGCTCGCTTAGAGCACGTTAACGCTGATAACGGCCCACCACTAATATATATATTCACTGTATATAAATATTTATATATATATTTATAGATCATTTTATATATGTATGTTTTACATAGTAGTATCTATATGAAATGTTATATAGATAATATAAGATCATGTCTAATTGTAAAACTTCGAATCTTAGGTAAGATGCAATAGCCGTCTCTGTGGGTACCGTTAAGTAAATCTTCTGACCTTTACATCCAGCTTGCCCTCTCTGTCCATTGACCTAATCAGAGCAGAGGGCAGGCGACTGAGTCTATGTTGACATGCCTGACTGTAATGAGGTACACCTGCTGTATCAGATCACAGAAGACCTGATGAAATCACATACAAGTGTTCTGCAACCAGCCCTAACTAAAGAATATCCCATAAATGCCGAGAAAAAATATACACATTTGCTGAATACATACAATTACATCAAAGCTTGTAAAGAGCATACACCTGACTGGCTGAGTAGCATCCTACCCATGCTGTCACACCTGATAAGAGCACATTCTTTCCAGCTTGCCTCTATTTTTCTATTGGCCAACACAAATAAATAACAGCAATGATCACTTTGCTCCAAGCTGTTGGGATTTTTTTAGGGAGGAAGAAATTGGCCATTTTAAAAGTAAATTTAAAGCAATGTTCAGGGCTTTATGTTCTTCTTTACTTTATGGTACACTTCACTTTCAAATGACATCCTTCACTGCATTGCTTAATAACCTGGCCACCGGTTAATAACCTGGCCACCAACAACAAACGGGTTCTTTTGTAAATTGGACAGGTCTTATGGAACGTTGGCAAAAATCTGATTCAATGCCAGGTCCATATTATTATTCACCTGGGTTTCTTTATTATTATTTTATGGAGTCCGTAGGGTGTTCATTGGCGGCAGGCCCATTTAAAAATTTCAGGAATTTTCTGTTTTCTTGTTATTATTATTCTAAAAAGCTTGTCCAACATTTACGAGAAATGCATTTGTGGGCGGAGCATGGTTAGATTAACTGATGCATATAATGAAGTAATGCTACCAAAAGATATGGCAACGTAAACACAAGACCCAGTCTGTGGTAATGTGACCAATTATGCTGACTCTCACACGTTTCCTGACTCTGAAAATCACTAATCTCTGCCAAATGGCCTGTATCCTCGACTGACTATCCTAAATTTATTTTAGTATATAAACTCCTTCAAATGGACAAAGATATGGGTAAGAGACTCAACTGACAGATAATTACTCTGACATTGTAGCAAGGTCTAACAGGCAAGACATGAACCTTGGCTCAACAACTGTGTGCTGTGTTATTGCAAGCTAAAACAGAGCAGACTTCAGGATGGCTAGTTTGTGTTTTACTGTCTCCATAAATATGACACAAGAGAAGAGCCAGAAAGCATTAGCCAGCACTGCAATAGAAGGTCAGACACTGGCAGGCCGTCGAGGGAGACAGTAGCACAACCCAAGACCTTGCGGTGTTTGAAAGGAAACAAGCACAGAAGAAAAAGGGAGAAGCAAAAGCAGTTTATTTCCATCAAGAGACAGTTATGGCCATTCTTACAAAGAGCGAAAAGAAGAGAGGAAAAAGACCAGTTCAGTCACCATTAAAAACAGCCCAGATCCACCTGTGTTGAAGAGAAGAGAGTGTAGTTCTGACATTAAAACGATTGATAGAGAGAGAGAGAGAGAGAGAGAGAGAGAGAGAGAGAGAGATGGAATGCGTGCCATGTCTTGTGATGAAATAGCGGAGAGCAGGGGTTTAAGTCTCTGAGCTGATTTGACTGCGATTCTTTAGGGAAATAAGATATGCAATTCTCAAAAACTTCGGAATAATTTTATAGTGCATTCTTCAATATTATTATAACGGACTAGAATTAGGGCTGCCCAAAACAGGCAATCAATACTCAGTATTTCTGAACCAGTACTTGAATACTTAATTTGGAAACCAAATTATGGTTAAAAAATATAAATATATAGAAATATTTTCTAGTTAATAATTTAAATACCTAAACAATTACCGTGTTTCAAATTATATCTATATAATGTAGTTGTAAACAATGTATTACAGCAATAGTTAGTTGAAGCCCAGGTGCTCATGGGCTGTAAGTTGTTATAGAAGCTGCGATTGTAACCTCATACTCACATACAGCTTTAATGAGTCACATTGAAACTATGCAAATAGAATCATCATGTTCAGGGTTTTAGGGTGTTACTTTCATTTTTTAAAGTCATTTCTTTTGGCTATTTCTCTGTTTTCTTATAGTGAATAATGGAAGGGCGACACGCAGACCATGTTGGAATACAATTCTTGATTTTGGTTCAAAAATAAGTGAATATCTCATTAAAATCGATTCCAAAGGTTCCAAAATTTGTTACAGGTGAACTGACACCTTTAACTGCATTATTACAGGGAACAAATGTAAAGCGAAAAAAAGAAGGACATGGAGACACAGAAAGCTCAAAGAAAGCCCAGATATCCGAATGAGTGTAGAGCTGAACCTTGATTAAATCAGTGTCGATGGAGGGTTTGGGTGGGACAGGTGGTCTCTGGGTCCCTCCTGGGCTCTTCATGCTGGGTTCAGAGGGACAGTCAGTGCTGGTGGACCTCCTGAGAATGCTAGAAGTGGAACACCCAGTAGAAGGGCTGTGGGGCTGAGCTGGGATAGAAGAGATGTCTGTGTTGGGATTAGTACTGAACTCCATCAAGCTGAGCTCCAGTTCACGGATTGTCTCCTCCAGACTGTCCAGATGGCGGTAGGTACTGTGTTTAATGTCCTCTCTACCAGCCTCCTGGCTAACCCCTTGGGTCTGGGTCACACCTTTAAATGGCTTGTTTGTTTCTGGCATTGTCCTTCTATGTGAAAGAGGGACAATAACAGAACCCTGATCTGTGTCTTCTCCCGTATCCATTTCTTTCTGGTCCTCTTTTTCAAAAGACTCTTGGATCCTTAACTCAATCTTCCTTGCCGGTTTCACTGCTTTTTGCTCAGCCGAGGGCAGGAACGTCCCAGGCACAGCCGGAGAACTCCTCAACAATGCCTGGAGCTCCTTCTGGTTTCTGTCTAAATCCTGCATCCCAGGTCGCTTGTTATGACCGGTGGTTGCCAAGTCCTGTTTCCATAGTGAAACACTGGGAGTCTTAACAATGTGGCTAAAGTAACTGAGAGTGATGTCATTTTCTGAGTTTCTGTCCCTCTGTGGTGTGTTGGAAAGCTTTTCCACGGCAGAAAAGCTGCCCCGCCCTGGGCTGTCAGCTGGCGAAGTAGGAAGGGAGACGCATTCGGTCAAAACTATCTGAGGGACAGAGGAGGAGGACGGGCCGCGCTGAGCCTGAAAAGCAAAGAGCCACAATTACACACAAAAATATATGTTCGGATACAGCTGTATTCCAAATTGATCACTTTAACCAGAGAATGTAACTTGTATGGCGAAGAGATAGCTGGACAAAGCATGTGTTAAATTTGCATTGTCATAGCCCGGATTTTCACCTCATAACTACACAAGATGACTCTCAATAACAGCAATCAATAACAGCATGCAAAACTAAAATGCATTGGAAGTGAAGTATTCAGCCAATTCCAAAAGGTTATTAAATCCATACATAAACTGCTAATTATACATACTGTAGATTCTTACTAAAATCACTCCAGAGTTATTACTGTCAGACTGTGAAAACTACACACAGTAGATTCATACTGGATTCAAATCACAGCATAGTTATTACTGTCAGATTGTAAAAACTAAACACTGTCAGAATAATTTACATAGTGCAGATTTATACAGGACTATAATCACTCCACAATTATTATGGACAAACTGCACATTAAAGATTCATATTTGATTCATATACTCAGACCACAATGGGAGTGGCCGTGTCAGGGGTGTTGCGCGCACTATGAAGTCACAAATTAGGTACGCACTACGTCTATTTGGGCTTGCGATCACTTATGTCAATCCCCGCATATAGTCGTGTTTTTTGTGTACTGCCTTTTATATTTGGCAGTTTATTTTATAGATTATTTATTTCTCTCTTATAACATGAGGCCTGAGAGGATAAAGCTGACAAGTCAATTGGCTTACACTTGCACATTGGTCTTCAGAGTATTTAATATCAATAAAAAGGAAATGAAACAGGTAATGTACGTCGCTCTGGATAAGAGCGTCTGCTAAATGCCATAAACATAAACATAATAAAATGGACAGCATGAACTGACTGATCATGATGCAGCAGAGGAGGTGGTCTCTCACCTGTGTGTCCAGTTGTGTTTCACTGATCCGTTCATTAAATGTTCCCAGAGACCGTGTGAGCTGCTGGCATAGGAACATGCACAGTGTGACTCAAACACATATTCACACACACACACACACACACACACACTTCATACAACCTGACACTCTCATGACATTACATGTTCATGTAGACACACACACACACACACACACACACACCTGAAAGACAGAAGACAGTAGCAACAAACCCTTCACAGTAGACATGCACTGAGTGCCGGAAGTTTTTGGGTGAGTGGTGGTGAAGGGGGATTCTAGCCAACCTGTGAGTGTGTGTTTGTGTGCACACGAGTGTGTGTGTGTGTGTGTGTGTGTGTGTGTGTGTGTGTGTGTGTGTGTGTGTGTGTGTGTGTGTGTGTATTAATGCATTTTCAGTGCAAAGTATTCCTGACTTTGTGTGAATTAGACAAAAGCTACATTTTTCCAAAGTAAGCATTTTTAAATCTACGAGGGCATGGACAGTTATTCTTGGTCAAAAAGGTGATATTATATTACAGTAGGACTGAAGAAGAAAACTGATTAAATGTATTATTGTGGTTTTGGGTGGAAAAAAATCCATATATATATATATATATGGTCAAAACCTCTCATTAATTGTGATTTAAAAACTTCATTAAGGTGATCAGACTATTTGTCATGGTTTAGCAGGCAGTATGATTTACTGTGAGTTGTAAAAATGAACTGAACTCCTTCATTAAGGTGATCAGACTAATGGATGCTGCTTTAGAGCTGCACAATATATCGATTAGTTATTGCGATATTGATCTTTGTAATACTGATGTCACAAAAAGTTTTAGGGGTGTAGTTATGGAAATTATTTTACTTTTTTCCTCAAAAATTAGCCTCTTAGATCCTGTTCCAATCTAAAGAAGAAGCAAAATTCGCACTGAATATGTTATAGCTGTGATAAGTGTTGAAAATTGTGTACATTCCTTAAACCTTTTTATTATGTAATTCAAATGGGAGATAACCACTGTGTTAATAAACAGCTGTGTGAGTGTGTCTGTCTGTTTCTGTGTCTGTCTGTCTGTCTGTCTGTGTGTGTGTGTGTGTGTGTGTCTGTCTGTCTGTCTGTCTGTGTGTGTCTGTCTGTGTGTGTCTGTCTGTGTGTGTCTGTCTGTGTGTGTGTCTGTGTCTGTGTGTGTCTGTCTGTCTGTGTATGTGTCTGTGTGTGTGTGTCTGTGTATGTGTGTGTGTGTGTGTGTGTGTGTGTG
>JBBJLR010000029.1:5581272-5595262 GCA_037577145.1 Brachypetersius gabonensis
CTCAATGATGTCTTTAGTACATCATTGTATTATGTTTTTGCATACACCTATGTCATTTCCCATCTAAATTTGACTTGAGGGTTGAATAAAATCAACTTTAAGTGAAAATTTGCCTGGGGTATGAATAATTTCAAGGCTCACTGTATGTATGTGTATTAAGATGTGAGTGAATGGATAAATATTCAAAATAGCAAAGCAGTGGACAAAGCATATCAATACACAGTAATACCTAATGTATGTTTTAACTAGACCAGCTTCATTTTGGGGGACACTTTTTCAACATAATTTTTTTTTTTACAGATTTTAACACTTCTGCTTCCAACTTAAATAATTAAATGAATGTACAAAATCTTGATCTTCCTTAAATCACTTTGTTAGTGCAAAAATCCTATTTTATGCCTGTCAAGCTGTCTTATCATTGGTATAAATTAAGTTAAAGAAAATAAGAAGTAATAATTTTCTGCAATAGGCTGACAAGTGCCTAAAAACAGGTATTCTAGATAAAAGCGTTCCAACCACTCAGTATTCAGCACCATCAGTATACTGATAACCGCCTAATCATCTGGAATCATCTGCTCCTGTTTCTTCACTGATTCAGGACTTAAGTTAGATGGTCTTTGCTCTGATTAAATGATTCATACGTAGGTCACTGTGTGTCTTAACAACCAAAACATTCCTCTGAAACGGGTCAGGTTCAGGGACTGGACTGGAAATAACAGTCTCTCAAAGTCTTTCAGTAAGCATGGAGAACTGTTCCTTACTGCATGCCTCTGTTTATTTGTAATATTTCTAATCAAATTATAAAATTAACACAGATTATTGGACCTGATTATGTAACAATGCTATTTTAATATTGAGATATTGTACTGTTTTTTTTCTCACTACTAATGTTCAGTAGGTACAGTCCTCAGCTTCCAATGATTCCTAACTGTTAGGGGAGTTACCTGCATCTTTCTCAGCTGGTCCAGCTGTTTGCGCAGGTCGGTGGCGTTCTGCTTCAGCTCATGCAGGTGGAGCTGCATCTGCAGGCGGGACACGCTGGAGCCCTGCGGGGTCATGGCGGGTGGCGGCATCAGGGCCAGCGGGGCCGACGGGGTCAGAGCTAACAGACAGTACAGGACAAGAGTTAAAGATCAGGAGCTGGGCATGTGTTTGTTGACCTCTTCCATGCCCCACCCACAAATGTGTTCTTTCCCATCTACTGCTGCTAGGCTGAACACGCTTTACAGAACTTGCATCTGCACACGTTATTCATCTCATGATTACTTTTGTCTGAATGACAACCATCACACTGTTAGGACGGATGGGTTTTTCCTTTCTCAGCTCATCAGTTAACCTGAGAAAGTTCACCAGTTTGGCTAAAGCCACAGCCTGTACTAACTAGAGTGGCATGACTGTCCTCACCACCATACAGGCCCACAGCCCAACACGGCATCAAACTGAACGTGAGAAAGTAAGCTCTGACAGAGAGTCTGAAGAGCATTATGGTAATTAAGATGATTTTAGACTAGCTGATTGTCATAAGAATGTTTAAGATTATACGATTATTCTATGTTTTTGACATTTTTCCTTTTAGACATTTCCTTTTTTTCTATTTTTTAGCTTATTGGTTATTAATTCTGTTTTTAGTTTATAGTTGGGCGGACCTGAAATGTCCTCTGTTCCAAGTCTTTATTATGGTCAGCCAGTGTGAGTTATAAAACTGTAATCAATAAAAAGAATTTTACTTTAAAGCTTATTTATTTCGATTACAGTTTTGTAGTTTATTCAGTTTACTGTTTTTATCTACTACTGTTAAATGCTTTTTCTTGTTTTATGTCTGAACTATTTGTAAAGCAATTTTGAAATTTTGAAAAAGTAAATTATTATTATTATTATTATTATTATTATTATTATTATTATTATTATTAATATTAATATTAATATTATGGTTGTTGTTGTTATCTGGAGTAAGTGGAAAATTGTGATCTAGATTTACGCGCCGCAATTCTGCACCATGTCCTCTAAAGACTGTTGAACTTAACAGCAGTAGCTGGGACAGAACACGAGTGTGAATGGAGAACTGAAGCACACACACACTCATACCTGGCTGTATTATGGCACACAGAAATGCCACCAGACTCATTCACACACCCCCCCTTCCACCCCCCCCCCCCACACACACTCATAAATATATAAATATATAAATATAGTGGGAGCACAGCAAACTGTCTCCTCAACAGTCCATTTGAATCGAGTGAACATGCTATTAGTATTGTGTAGGATATATAGGAATAGCAGCATTCTCTAGTGTCCTGGCAAGCTCACACAGGTACCAAGGAAAGTTAATTATGGAATCTATTTACTATTAAAAGGAATCATATGTGAATGCAACTTTAAAATACCCATGACAGAGCATAATCAGATTCAGAAATGTCCAGTTTTACTAGTTGCTCCCGCTGCCAACATGCTCAGTCACAGCTCTGGGGTTTTGACAGAAACATGTCATGTTTTGAGGAGTGTCATCCAAGTGGATGGCTCCAGAGAGCAGGGCCTGATTCTTCCTCTCAGCTGTATAAACAGTCACACATGGTCTCTTAGCAAACATATCTTACATTTGTATTACATCAATAATGACACTGGCAGAATAAATATCTTATGAGGGCATCACTGATGATCAGTAATAAACTGTGGTGGTCTTTACCAAATGTATGAGGCCCTGGGATGTTCACTTCACTTGTTCACTTCACTTCACATGGTTTCAGGAGATTCACTTCACTCCCTCACATTTGAGTCATCATAGTCTAAACTTTATAGCTTTATAGTTCACCAGAATCCAACAGCCCTCTGGTGAACAAAGCTGTGTTTGGGGTAGCTGAGTTAAAGTTAACCAGTTTTTTCCAAGTTAGCCGGAGTCATTAATTTTTGGCACATAATATATTATATTATATTATATTATATGATTTAACATTTATAAAATGATGGATTGAAAACTACACTAGCACAAAACTGACAAATGTTTTTTCACCATTTACTAGGTAAATACAAGCTAACAAGCATAATTTAGTGAGGTGGCAAACTAAACATTAACTAAAAAGCAAAATGTAGTTGAAGCTGCTCGCTAAATATTAACCAGGGAGTAAAATGTATGTATGAATGAACTTAAAAAAAATAAAAGTTACAGATTTCTTAAAACTGTTTGGTGATTCAAATTTAGGTTTTGTCATTGCATTCAAACACTATTCCATTCAACAGAAAATAAACTCCACAGGGAATTATTTCACCCTGTGACAGGAGCACACACACCCAAGCACACACACACACACATACACACACACACACATACACACATCTAATGAGGAACTGTGGAGGACTGTAAAATAGACATGGACTCAGGGAGAGAGGGAGCTAGACTGTGGAGGAGAGAGAATAAGCCATAGTTAAGGCACAGAAACACACACACACACATATACACACTAAAGCTTGTGTGTGTGCGCTTGCACACACAGGCCAGACGATTTGGAAAGACACTCGAGCAGAGACAGAGCTACCTTTCCTCTTCAGCCGGCCAGCTGTAACATACAGTACAGACGGTCAGCTCGTTCAAGCCAGAGGATAAAAAAACGCAGAGCAACCCAAACAAACAGAAAAGTAGAAAGAGAGGAAACTCTACATCGGGGGAACTGGCCATAGTTCAAAGACAGTGTGGGACACCGAGACCCTTGAGAAATCTTCTCAATGCGGGGGTAACTTATATTACACCTAGAGTGGAAAACATTCGAAGGCAAATCTAACCAATCTGACCCCTCGGTAGTGTGTTTGAACTAGCCTCTCAGAAAGCACTCTCTGAGGCCTTTTAGAGACAGAGAGAGAGAGAGAGCAAGTGATGGGTAGAGAAGATAAAAAAGTTCCCAGACAGGGATTAAGCCAAGTCCCAGACCGTACAACATTCTAAATAGAAATCCACTTAGAAAGCATATTAGGTAACACTTTTCTTAAATGTACAGTACTGTGCAAAAGACACCTGGTACAGTGATTTTTTTTAAAAATTAATTAATATTACTAAATAACTATCATAGTTTTATCATAACTAAAATGAATAAACACAAATAACATTATACAGTAAATAGTGATTGTATATTCAGTAGATCAGTGTGTTCTTGTGGAAGTTCAGTATTACTGTAGTCATTTAGTAGTATTACTGTAATCAACAATTAATGGTGATTAAACAGTAAGTACATTATCACATTAATGGACATAATATGTCATGACAGCCTATGACAGCATGACATCTGCAAGGTTATGTCACTGTTATGTAGCAGGAGTTAAGTAGTGTTGCCAAAAACTTTAGTCCAGGACTAGGCTTGGTCCTTGTCAGAGACAGCAGTTCAAATGTGAGTCAGAAAAGGAATCCTAGTCAAAAAGAGACAGATAACACCAAGTATACTTGTTTGTGTACTTGCTATCAGCTAGCAAGTTAACTTAATAACTGCAATCAAAGGATTCATTGTTAGCTAGCGAGTTAATTCTGTCCATCAACCAGCAACCCAGCACACCACACTTTACAGCAGATATTCTATTGTGTTACATCTTACTTCTGTCTGTTTGTAATGTCTGTTCAGTTGAAATACATTTTTTCTGCATATTTTTATTACCTTAGTTTAGCATTTCCAGAGAGATTAGCATTTTCTCTTTGAATTTATTTCAATTATTTGATTACTTTAGTTGTGTCGACTTAGGGATTCATTTCACTACGTATTGTACTTGTATAACTGTGTATGTGACAAATAAAGAATCTTGAATCTTGAAGTATCCTTTTACTTTCAGTCATTTTCTAAATATGTTTTTCTAAGATTAGCCATGACACTGTCTAGTTTAGCCATAACACACGACTGTTTCCAACCTCTCTTTATCCATTAGAATTTAAACAGGCTATTTTACTCTGCCTTATTATGTAATAAGGACTAATTTATCTAAATGACCTCTGTTCTGATTGGCTACCCTGTATTGTACAACAGTGTGGGCTGAAACACTAATGTAAATACATAGAGATGACCTGTAACAGTCTAAATAAGCTGCGAGTTAGCATTTGTGACTATTTAGTTATTGTGCATCACAAAATAACTAAATAGACAAACTGGCGCTAATATTCCACAGATGGACCAGGAGGTAACTGGTACATTTTGAAAATTCTGAAACAATGTTTATCTAAAAATGCAAGTAAAAAAATATAATAATAATAAAACAGTAAAGTACTCATATTTTGGACTTGATAATAATAGTATTTTTTACTTTAACATTAAAGACTGAGCTAAAACAAATGCACTTTAAGCTGAGTTATCCATAAATTACTAGGTAAATAGTTTTCTGCTTTTACTGGCCTGCAGCGGTGGGCTGCAGGGCCCTGGATGTCCTCTGTCTGTCACTGGGTGGGTTCATTCATAATGATAATGGTAGTAGCTGACAAAATTCAGTAGTCAGTCTACTTTGCCCCAATCATGACATGCCAACATGCCTCAACAGGACAGGACACTAGGGTCAGTACTCACTTCCCGTGGCGGAGCCGTCGCTGGTGGATTCCGTCTTCTCGCTGGAAGAGAAAGGGAAGGGCCGTGAGAAGTCCGCCCCCTGGTCCGGAGGGCAGCCAGCCATCATGCAGAGACGCAGCAGGCCGCATCTGAGGATCACACAGCCGTGATACTGACGCCGCCCCCAACACACTGCAGAACGCAACACTGAACCAACACCTCTCTATAATCCCTGTGCCTCCATAACCACTGCAGTGCTGTAGGTACTGGCTCTTCCTCACTGACCAAACCAACACCAGGGAAAACAAACCAACACAGACGAGGCTGGTGTAACGTTATGACAGTAAATTTGTGACAGAATGTCCAACTGAATTTGTCCCAGTGAAATAGCCCACCTTAAATGGCAAAGCCAAAGGTGCTGAAAAATATATTGATTAAAGTTGCATTTTTTTTTATTATTTGTTTTTGCTGAGTTTCTATTTTGAATCTTAAATGATGCAATAACAATTAAATTTCACTACATAAACTTACATGCATTATCAATCAATGTTTTTTTAATTCATATCCTTTAGTCACTAATTTACTTCCATACGACGACTCCCTTTTAGGACAGTGTTTCTTAATCCTGCACTCAAGAATCCCTTGATTCAACAGAACGGATCCAGTTCCTCCACTGATTATGAGGCTCTTTAGTGAGCTGCATCAGTGAGGAACAGAGAAACTGTGCTAGCCAGTCAGAGAAACTCAGATTAGACCTGAAATTCCTCACCACTTCTGTGTGGACTAAGAATGGCTCCTAATTGACGTCTCGTTTACCCTCTCAAGGTTTTCTGTGTCTGTGTCACACGAACATACCATAAGCACTCATTTACTGAAGGATAAACTGTAGAATTGTAATGGGACACCTGGTACTCAACACTGCCTGAAGTATACAGTAAACTCCCTCGAGCAGGACTTGTTTCAGGGGTTCATTTAGTGGGAAATGTTCCACCATCCAATCATCATGCCCCACTAAATCCACAGTGTTTTACATGCTTCCATAATGGTGAGTGGCTAAAAGCAAAGTGAGACTGAACTACAACTTAAAAGGCTATATTGATTAATTTACTTTTTGTGTGTGTGTGTGTGTGTGTGTGTGTGTGTGTGTGTGTGTGTGTGTTCCTTTGTAAGTAGACAGGTGCAGTATGGCTGCTGCTGTGTATTGACTTAGTTTGTTTTGTACTATTTTGGAGTCTGCTGTTGTATTGGGAACACGATCAAGTGTGATTTTCTCTTGTGGTTTTAAGGCTACTTGGGCTGAGCAGTGCAACAATGCAGGTACGAGGCCTTCCTGACTAAGAGGGGCTGTCCCCTCCCCCACTCTTTCTGGGCCACCTCTATGCCATGGTCTTAACATTATTAACATTATTATAGATATTATAATTATTGTTATTATTAATATTATTATTAATTCATTAATTTATTAATCCCCACTAGGGCCACGGGTACATTGAGTCTATCCCGGGGTCTACGGGTGCGAAGCAGGGTCATTGTAAATAGTTAGAGATAAACTGTGGTAGGCTAAATAAGCCACTATATGTAAGTGGATTAGTATTTGACATCATAAATGACTGAATTAAAAAAAAACATTAAAAAATGTTTTTCTGATGCTAAATTTCCAATATTTAGACTAGGAAGTATAGTGCATTTTGAAAGTGTACTTGTATTCTGAAAACGTAACTTAAATAAAAGTATTTATTAGCTTTAATAATAATAAGACTGAGCTAAAATGAATGCAAAGCCAGGATACCCACACACGAATAGATAATTTGTTGGATTAGTAACCAGCAAAAAAGTTCTGCTTGTAAATAAAAATACTTAGCCTGTACATTTCCCCTGTTCTCTTGTAATTTAGGGAACATTTAAACAGTGGTCTCAGCAATGCTGGCAATGGTACTAGAGCACCTGTGTAAATTTTTAAACTTGATACTCGAAAGCAGTGGGTCTCGCTGTCAGTCCCGGGACACTGCGTGTTCTGTTTTCCCTACACCTGACCTAGCACATGAGGAGCTTGTTAATTAGCTGATGAGCTGAATCAGATGTGCTAGATGAGACGAAGCACCAAAATATGTGCACAGTGAGGGGTCCACAGGACTTGGACTGGGAATTTCCACTCTAGGCCAGCTGTCTGTGTGTCGCACTTGACTGCTATTGGCCTGGTCGGTGTAGAAGAGCCTTAAAAAAAGCACGGAAACGCAACTTATGCTGTACTTATCTACAACTAAACAGTGCAGATAATGAACTTAAGTTCCACAGAAGCTCATGCTATACTAACTCTATATTACTGACCCTGTAGTGCAACTTATAACACTATAGCTTTACTATTTAAACGAATAAACTAACACAGTCACGTACTCATCCAGTCTAACATTCCCTACCACAGTTAAAATAAAGAGCTGACAGCACTGAAACTCAAACTTTCTACTTATGATTTGTAGTCTGACTGATCTGAATGGTCTCTGTGTTGGTCTGCAGGACCCATGCTGATGCTGATGGGCTTCAGGTGTCCATTATGAATGATCTGACAGATCATCAGCGCGGACAAACCAAGACGAAAGCTGAGCAGGAGGGGTGCGTCCGTGATGCAGCCAAAGACTCCACAGACAAACAGGCCACAGCCACAGACACAAAGCACAACAATCCACGGCCTCGGAGCGGAGACACACTGGCTTTCTGAGCACAAAACAAACGCATGAGAAGCACTGAGCAGCACAAACAAGACAGTCTGCAAGCTTCGAATGAGACCAATCACATAGTGCTCTGTGTGAACAAATGTGATGCTTTGAGTCGAATGGTCAGATGCTTTCTAGCAATGCTTTCTAATCATCTCTAGCAAATGACTGACATTCCACATGAGTGGCTGTGAATGTATCCCTGACTGGGTGCTGAGACAGGTGTTTGGGATGGGTGGTGGATGTAAGTGGGGTTTTTCCTGCTTGTATGTATGTATGTGTGTGTGTATGTGTGTATGTGTGAGTGTGTGTGTATGTGTGAGTGTGTGTGAGGGGCAAGTCTTACGTGCTGTCACTGTCCGGGGCTCTGGTGAGTACACTCTGGACCAGACCCGTGAGACTGGCTATCTGCTTCTCCATGGCCTCCATACGGTCCCTACTAACAGAGGCCAAACATGAGTATAAAACAGTCACACACACACACACACACACACACACACACACACACACACATATCCACATATATCAACACACAAATACATACACACACACACTCACATACACATCTACACATATATCCACACACAAATACATACACACACACACACACACACACACACACACACACACACACAGAACAGTAACGGGTGTTTTTAAAGGACAGTCTAGAATTTGACTCTGCATCACCAACAACCAGTTAATTGGAGTCAGACATGCACTGTTACAGATTCTCTCATCTTATAAAGGAAACTGGGTTCATGTGACTGATTTTAATTTATTAACAACTTTCTGATGTTTGGCCAGTGGTACATATTCGGTGTAATCAATATATAGTTTGTAGTTTGAGATTGAGATTGCGGTAGGAATATTTTATGATTTTGTAACTTGTAACAACTTACAAAGTGACTAAAATTACCATTTGTTCCATTTGCTTTATACACACGGTCAGCCTTTTTTCTTGAAATAAGCTACATTTTACAATTCCCTATAGATTAAATGACATTTTCTGGACTGTTTATCTTAATCAGTGATGTAGGAACTGCTGGAGCCCATCCTACTGCTCATACGATGAAAGGCAGAGAAAATAAATTGACTTAAAGCTAGTAAACATCTCTAAATACGCTGAATCATCTTATAATACTTATCTCACAGCAGTGTGAAGAATGAGAAATATTAGATATAGTGAATAAGAGGTTTCCACTTGCCAAGGTATCATTTTCTCTGCAGTGTCTACATCCGTGTTTTCTAGTCCTGGTTTTGGAGTAATAATATGTTTTATTTATGGTTTTATTTTATTTATATAGCACCTTGCCGGAGCTCAAGGTCACTTATAGGCAACAACAGACGCTCAGGAATAAAGAGCAAAACGTGAAACAAGGGGAGAATGGAAAACAAGTCGGTGGGCACATTTTCAGTTTTAACACTTTCAGTTTTTGGCCAAAAGAGCAAAATGGCCAGTTTTGTAAAATGTAATCAAGTGATTCAAAAGGACATGACATGGTTTCAAAATCTCACATTTCAAGGCTTCAGAAGACTTTACAAGTAATTTAACTGGTAATGAAAATGAGGAATAGTCATTAAAAGTGCTTTTTATTCCCATCTCTTCGCCTAAAGCTGGGAATTTTTCATTTCACTCTAAATGGAACAAAATCTACCTTCTGGTGCCTTTGGGTGTAACAGATGATGTGAATTATAAACTGGCAAATTCAGAGCTAACTTTCTTTTCCTGAGCCGAAATGACACGTTCAAGCAGGTTCTGTGCGGGACATTAATTACTGTTCCTTCTGAGTATCAAGAGAGGACACAACGTTCAAGGACTTGGTTCACCTTGACATGACTTCCCTCTCGACACTCAGAATACAGTAAAAGAACAGAGTAGGAAGGAAGACCCTGCGAGCGCACCAATGCCATCTGTTCTTTTTTATCATCAGCCTTTTTCAGTTTTGGGTTTCAGCCCAGCGTTTCCTGAATTTCTGCTTCTGTTTCAGCCAGGGATTTCATTTCAGCGCAACAAACAAGACAGAGCAAACAGCCCGGCTTCTTCTGGTGTTTTCCCTGCTCCGACAAACCAGAAACAGTCCGTCAACTAATTAAAAAGACAATTTTGTGCTAAAGGGGGTATAACTAAATATACGATTGTTATCAGAGAGCTACACGTTTGTAATGACAATAACATATGCCAGAAATTTATAATACAAACAAACAAACAAACAAACAAATGCACTGTTAGTATAGAGCTGACCCAATTGCAACTGATTCAGTGAGGAAAAGTATAAAAACCACTGCTGTTATCGATACTCTGCTCTTGCAATGTGACCAGTTGGATGGCAAAACACTACTAGAAGTTCATCAAAGGTAATTATTGCCATTTTGTTTAAGAGTGAACAAGAGAATTTATTTTCTTTTTAAATGATGTTTTAAATGATGCTTTAAAATATTGATATAAAGAACACTATATTTATTTGGAAATTATGAGAGATATTGTCAGCAGTTTTTAAAACCTGAAGGCAATTATAACCCTTTCAAGGAAATGTCATGAACCAGCATTACAATAAATGTTTTTTTTACACTAAAAGCCCAAAAACATGCAAAAAAACCACGCATAAATCCCTAAAGAAACACGTTTAAAAAGTCTTACGTTCTAACCTACTATGTTAGTCTGTCCAAGCATCTAGGTATCATTTAATAGTCAAAATGTATGACTAACCGCTGGTCCTAGTGCTGTTTGAGCCTTTTTTAGATAAGCTTGTAATATTTGTGATAACATTTTCAACAGACTATGCACCAGCAAGGTATGGAGGAGGGAGAATGTAGACAAAGAGATGAAGACATGTCCAAATAGTCCACACCATAATTATGCCAGAGAGAGACTGGGAACCACTGAAATAGGCAGTGAGCTCAAACAGACACACAGTTACCCTTTCACTGCCACTAACACACTCAAGACAAAATCCAGGACACACATGCATAAGCCATTCACAGACACAGGATCCTTACTGCGTGTCCGTCTCATTCCCCGCCAGCGGTGACCCGAATCCGGATGTGTTCCGGGCCACGTCACTCAGAGGCTCTGAGCTGGAGCCAGGCCTGGACTTGGGGCTCTCCACAAAGACAGACGAGGAGGCAGAGTCCTTGCGGAAGTTCTGCCTGACGGGCGAGCCACGACTGGGTGAGCCCAAGTAGGAGTCCCTGTCCCGCAACTGTACATCCGGGACCTTCTGAGGGGACGATGGGGGCAGGCGGAAGCCCATGGTCAGCGTGGAGGAGGCAGGACCGTAGGTGTCAGCGTACATCGACCCCCCCGGCTTATAGAGCTGGTCGTCCAGGTCTCCCTGCAGTGCCGCAGCTGAATACGTGCTAAGGGACCTCACTGATCCCCGCCGGTAGAGACCCCCAGACACCGGGAAACTGAAAGGGTCAGCGATGGTCGCCAGAGACTGCGTAGAGGCAATGCTGAGACGCCCCTCGTGAACCAGGTTGTAAGGGTCAGCATAAAGACCCTCGTTCTTCAGCAGCACCATGTTCTTGGCAGCCACCTCCTCATCTGGCTTGACGTCTCGGCGCTCCAGGATGGCGGAGGGAGAGGCTGTCAGTCCCCCAGCCACTGGCCCATGGGAGGGGGATGGGTGATGCCCGTGCTGAGAGCCGCCTGATGAGTGAGGGTGGCCTTGACCACCAAATGAGGGAGGTCGACCCCCTCCTCCATAGGACAAGCGAGAGCGGGATGGTGAGGAACCGGATGGGGACGACGTGGAGGCGGGCAGTGTGTTCAGCCGACGAGTGGGTGACGAATCTCGGGACGTGTAAACCATCTCTCTCTGCAAAAGATCCACAACAAAGCACAATCAGTCCATATCCCAATCACAATCTTACAAGAAATTAGGGAGTTAGGGAGGTTAGGTTAGGGAGTTGCCCCTGTGATTAGAAGGTCATGGGGTTTAAATCCCAGGACTGGTAATGGCACCACTGAGCAAAGTACTGTCCCCACACACTGCTCCCCAGACACTGCATCAAAAAGTGTTAAATACAGAGTTAAATACAGAGAAAGAATTTCACACGAATGGCCATTTTACTTTACACTTTATCAGTTAAGCCCTGGTTTTGATAACGTGTGACATGGGGACTCAAACTACAAACATTATGCGAAGCTCTGCTAAAATATGTGAAGTTTTGACTTCTTGGTGAATAAACTTTTCACATCTGTTGGGCTCCAGCCGCAATACAACCATTATCAACCACTTATGTTAATTACAATATATAAGGCATGCTGTACATGTGGTACAAGCTACAGAGGCCATTAAAATTAATAAGAGGGAACAACTCCAGCACGGACTTCATTTCTCTCTTGAGGGACATCAGTACACGGTTGCCATGGATACCAGCATGAGTGGCAGTGTCATGTGCCAGGACAGCGCAAGAAAAGGTCTGAGCGGCATTAATTCTGCTCCAGAGAGTGAAGTGCTGAAGAGACAGAGTGTGAAGAGAGCAGAGGCGAGAACCTGGCGACCCAAGGCAAAAGTAAAGAATATAAGAGAGAGAGAATATATATATATTTATAGAGAGAGAGAGAGGAGAGAGAGAGAGACTGAGAGAGACAAAGAGAGAGAGAGAGAGAGAGAGAAAGAGAGAGAGGGAGAGAGCGAGAGAGAAAGAGAGAGAGAGAGAGAGAAAGAGAGAAAGAGAGAAAGAGAGAGCGGGAGAGCAGAAAGTGTGGCGTGAATGAAGCTCCACAGTTTCTGCTTCGCTTCTTTCTTTCTTTCTTTCTACCAAGGTAATTCGACTCCAGACAGCTTTTCAGCCTATTCAGTTCTTTCAGCCAGGCGAGCCTGAGCCACCGCCATAACATTGGATAACATGACGCTGGTATTGAGACGAGCTGAACACACATTTCTCCCGCTCACAACGAGCAAAGAACCCTGTGTAGAGTTTAACTAGCTGCTTATTCATTCACGCCAGGCAGAACGAAGCTGATGCTCCGTTAATGCCTGCTGTGCTTTTCTTCCACTGGGCCCACACAGAGGCAAACTTTCTCTCTTTATAATGAGATTTGTTGAAATCCCTGAGAAAACGTCTTTTGTACTCGTCCCATCTACTCACATCCTTTCTAGCTCCCTAAACGCATTTCACTTACATTTATCTTATGCTCCCTTTGTCTCATCGCAAAACATTTATCTTATCAGCCAGTACGGTTCCTCTCTCTTCCCTCTGTCTCTCCAAAGAAGGTCTGAATGATACGGAAATAAATGGGACACTGCAGGCCAAAAAATCAGCTGATTTACTGGAATAGAATCTCATTACGTTAACTTTGTGTTAAACACACCCTGCCACGACAGTTTGAAAAGAGAAATTTTTCATTTTAAACCCAAAAAACTCTCCGTTCTGATTTTTCAAAGGTGGGAGGACTTGGAGGCAGATCCCTGAGACTTTTAAGATATCCATGTTGTAAAGGCCATTATCACAATAATGATTAATCAATACACTGTGCATTCTAGTGTCCTTCAGACTGACAGACTTTGGCACTTTGTGTGCACTCACACACACATTCACACACACACACACACAGATAAACACACTCATTGACACACATATGTGTGTATGTGTCTCAATACCAGCGTCATGTTATCCAATGTTATGGCGGTGGCTCAGTGCTCGCCTAGCTGAAAGAACTGAATAGGCTGAAAAGCTGTCTGGAGTCGAATACACACACACACACACACACACACACACACACACACACACACACACACACACACACACACACACACACACACA
>JBBJLR010000029.1:5607909-5625092 GCA_037577145.1 Brachypetersius gabonensis
TATATATATATTCTTTATTCTATATATTCTATACCATAAGGGACAGCTTATTATATATACCATGTTCTCTGTGCAATGTTTCTCCCTTATTATATCCAAGTTATGATGTTTGTATTTGTGTTAAGGTATACAAAATGTATCCAGACACTTTTTGAAAGCATTATTTTTTGTTTTATGTTTAAAAAAAGACAAATTTACAATATCGGTATCGGATACAAAAAAAATAGTATCATGCTATGTAAAAATACTGCACCTGTTAGACTCATATTTGACATGCTGAATAGATTAAATGAAAGAAATTCGAACAGATGTTTTACTGTGACAGGCTGCAAACTGTAAAGATACAAGGAGATTAGATAAAGGAGTTCCAACCACTCAGCATTCAGCACCACCAGTATACTGATCACCCCCTGATGATCTGGAATCCTATGCTCCTGGTTCTTCACTGGTTCAGGACTTCAGTTAGATGGTCTTTGTTCTGCTTGAATGATTCAGTGATGTAGGTCACTGTGCCTTAAAAAACATAAAACATTCCTCTGGTCAGGTCTAAGGACTGGAAATGAGGGTCTTGAAAAGTAATTCAGGGAGCCTGGAGAACTGTTCCTCAAGACTACATAAAAATGCAAGAAAGTCTGAATCTTTGGAAGGAAAAAATGAAGAAATGAGGGATGGCCCATGGCTTTTGAACAGTGTGTATGTGAGTTTGTGTGCATTTATATGGAATAATAATATGTCAGTGTTTATATACTTGTAATGGCCTATACATTTAGCAAGTTTGTCATTAAAATGGATAAGAACAACAGACATATTACAGACACACACACACACACACACACATGTGCACACACATACAGACACGTGCAGACACAGACATACAGACACATACAGACGTAGACGTATAAAGACACATTCAGACACACTGAGAGGTGACAGACGGGTCACTTGTTCCACTCGGAGCAAGGCTGTTTAAAAATGCAGCTGATGTTAAACGTTTCACTCTCTCACTCACTCATTATTAAACACCATCCCTCAGGACACACACAGACAGACAACAAGACAGACGACCCTCTTCCTCTCCTCCTCTCCCCTCCTCTCCCTCTGTAACTCCTCAGACGACCCTGCCTCGTGGCACACTAATCAAATCCAGAGTACCAACTCTATCCCAGTCTATTTGCATTTGCTCTGACTAGGCTAAGAGGCCGTGCCAAGTCCCATGAAAAGTTACGCTGACTGCCGAGCAGCTTTGGGCTACGACGTGCTGCCAGCCGCCACTGTAAATAAGAATCTCTTCTTAATTGGCTAGCTGAATTAAACCATTAAACTCAGAGGCTCGAACCGTTCCCAGCTCCAGACTTCAGCTCTTCACTCTCACAACTGCAGAACTTACAGATTAGTTTCTTAGCAGTCTCTGAATAATTTAAAGTGGTAAATGAGTAAAAAGCCTTACAGGGACACTGCCGTTGTTCCTCAACCAGATCTCTATCTGCTGCATTTGCAAAAGCACCGCTGATGGCAACGGACAAAAATTTCTAGAAGTTCCCTGCTTTTGTATAAAAAAAACATTATTGATCTCGGAGGAAATTGCTTAATGATGCACTACTAATACAGGCTACTGCTATTTGAGTTGAAAGTATTAGTAAATTAAGATGTACACTTTATGGGCCTAGTATTCCAGAGGGAATTTGTAAGTTATTAAAACTGTGATTTCACAAAAACAAAAATACATTTCACTGTAAATTGTTCTAAGCATGTGACAAATAAAGATACTTAAATATTGAATATCAAAGTGGGCCGTCTGCTACCACATGAATGACTGTAATGGTTACATCAAACTCATGGACAAAAAGCATAGAAAAACTGCAGAGCTGCCACACACAGAATAAGAGCGGTACGGCCAGTGCAGGCTTCAGCCAGTGGATTAACTATAGGGCTGGTACACACTGTCCATGATGGATGGTAGTGGCTGAAAGTTCAACTAATGCCTTCCATTAGTTAAGTGAGTAATTGAGGCGGCAGCTTACGGGCTCAAACTGCTAATGGCTACTGTCTCTAGCTAATGGCTAATTGCTATTGTTCTTAGCTAATGGTGGCTGGCTAGCGCAGGCTCCAGGGGCCCGTGTGAGTGATGAGGGAGTGCTCATGTCTGCGGTGTCAGACGAAAGTCTCCAGCCAAACCAGACTGACCTAGTTGTAGCGCTGAAAGAGAAGAATTATAAACCTGGCTGAGCCACGGAGCCAGGCGCTATTTCAGTCGGGCAGGTGAGACAAGATGTCAGGGCTACTTTACTCAACAAGAGAGAAAGAGAGAGACAGAGACAGAGAGACAGACAGAGAGAGAGAGAGACAGAGACAGAGAAAGGGAAAGAGAGAGAGAGAACATGACAGAGGGAAAACGATGGAAAGTGGGAAGAAGACAAAAAGAGAGTGTGAAAGAGAGAAAGAGAGGCAGACTGTGAGGAAAAGAATAAGAAAGAAAGTAAGAACGAGGGAGGGAGAATGAGAAAGACAGAAAAAAGAGAGGGATGAAGGGAGGAAGGGAGAGGTAAGATAAAAATAAGAATAAGAAAGAGGATTAGAAAAAGACAGAGAGAAGGGAAGGGAGAGAAGGAAGGTGGGAAAGAATAAGGAGAATGTGAAAGAGGAGAAGAAAGAGCGAGAAAGAATAAGACAGGGAGAGAGAAAGAGAGAGAGATTGAGGGAAGAGAGCGAGAAAGAGAGAATAAGACGGAGTGAGTGAGAGGAAAATAGAAAGAACAAGAGAGAGGGGAGAATAATGAGAGAAGGAAGGATAGAGGGAATGGGAGAATAAGGAAGAGAATGAGATAGAGGAAGAGTGATAGAGAAAGAGCAAGGCAGGGACAGAAAAAGAGAGAGACAAGAAGGAAGAGAGAGAGAGCATGAAAGAGTAAGACAGACTGAGGAAAACAGAAAGAGAGATGGAATAAGAGAGAGAGAACAAGAGGGGAAAGGAAAGAGGAAGGAGTGAGAGAGTGAGGGATGGGCTGCAGAGAGAGAAAGAGAGAGAGAGAAAGAGAAAGAGAGACAGAGACAGAGAGAGAGTGTGTGTAGTCAGCTACCAGGGGACACTGAGAGATACTTACACATGCATGAAGGCTTACAGGGCTTCCAAATTTTACACGATTCCAAAAAACCTTTCCATGAGCTACAAAGTCCAGCAAAACCAAATCATTCCACCCCAGTGAAAGATGAAACTTTCTCATGTGCCGATTCCATACATAAACATTTATAACATGTAGAAACTGGAACCAGATTCATCTGTGTTAGCATCACTTACAAATATAACCTTTCTGTTCCATTACAAATGGCTTGAATAAAACGGAATAAAATGCATTTTAGCACAGCATCAATGTTCTAAAGTCTAAACAGTATATCAAATATCAGTTTAAATATGGATTAAATCTCTGATGCTAATCATTTAAGCAATTATGTGCCCATACCAATATGATTCCAAAACTAAAAGAGCCATCCTACTATATGAGCCGTGTGAATATATAAACACTGCCTTCTCATTTAATACATGCAGTAACCTGCATTTTTAAGTGCAATAGAACAGAAAAAGATCAGCAGAAAACAGTCAGGCGGTTACCGCGGCACCCAGCATCTTGCACACATCGTCTCCACGGTGACGGAGGAAAGGCCAATCATTGCATTGACTGAAGGACAGAATGCACGGGATTGGCTCCCTGCATGGCTGCTGAGGTGAAGAGTGATTGCCTCATAGTGAGAGTTAGATTAGGTAAATGATGGGGAGGGAGAGAGAGAGACAGACAGTGAGAGAGAGAGTGTGAGAGAGAGAGAGAGAGAGAGAGAGAGAGAGTGAGAGAGAGAGATGCTTACTCAGTCTATGCGGAGAACAAGAGACTGACATGATTACATTGTGATATCAATTTTTTAAAAAGTCATCGTTAACATCTACAAAATGTTGACTCGGTGAATGAATTTATAGACTACACACTTCAGTCACTTTATCAGAAGCCCCTCCCTTGTAGCTCCAGTTTGCTGATGTACAATGAAGAGACTGTATCCCATCTGTTAATGCAAAGTCTGTGTAGGTCAGTTTTTAGCCCAGGGGTGTTCACACTTGTTCACAGAAGGCCGGTGTGGAGCTCATGTTCAGTTAGAATTAAAACCATACCTGTTGTGGATAAGACTGTACACCCCTCTTGAATGCGTTTGTAATCATGTGTGGCAAAACTACTGCCAAACACAACCGCGCCACTACCCTGTTAGTTTAAAGTCATCAGCAGCTGTGAACAAGTACATAGTGTGATGAGACGTTTCTCCATGGATTATGGTACAACATATAGCTAAACATTCAACAGAGCGCAAGTTATGACAGAAACAATACAAACAACAAACCGACACCAATGTAGCAGTAATATAGTGTAATAACATAGTGTGAACAGGATGTAAACCTTCCAGAATGACTAGTATAGCATCGTATAATTACTGTTCAGGAGGCTGTTAGCAGTATTGAACAAGGTGCAAGGTGCCACAGAGACAATACAATAAACAAGCAATGTAACAGTAAGGTGTGAAAGGGATGTAAGCCATTCAGAACTGCAAAATCTACTACATGAACAAAAGTATTGGGACACACCTGAATTTCAGTGTTTTTCAGTGTTCACTTCCATTGAAGGGCAATCTTAATGCTTCTGCAAACCAAGACATTGTGTACAAGACCATGCTTTGAACTTTGGGAAAGAACATTTTCTATTCCAGAATGACTGTGCCCCTCCACACAAGCAAGCTCCATAAAGACATGGCTGGGAGTGTTCAGTGTGAAAGAACTTGACTGTCCACACAGCCTTGATGGCTGTTGACAACCGCAAATGCAAATAAACAGTCTTTGCTCAACTGATATATATATTTAGTAAAAACTTCACTAGCATTTTTTTAAACAAATCAATGAAGGAATAGTTCTGATATACACTATAATTACAAAAATCGAATTCTTCATTCAAAACAACAATAATTTTAAATCTTTTAGTGACTATGCCCAACTAATGTTTCTGCCACCGTATGAAAACAATGAGGAAGCAAGCAGCTGGTTAAGGTCACACATGCCCAGAACAGCACAGTTATATCTCAGATGCCAGCGATTAATTTTCAGACCAATCCAAAAATCAGCTTGGCATGCAGTGTCTGAATTTAATATTCTGCTGTGAAAACACATGGTTTGGATGGTTGGACCATAAAGTCCAATGACATTTTTTGTTGATTTTGAGTCAACATCATCTACAGAATAAATAAAAAAATAGAAAAAAGTAAATAGTAAATAGAAAAAAGAGTGTACTACGATTGACATGTAAATGCCATATTTGAGTATGTGTGCTTATTTTCACCGCACAAAAGCATATAATTTCCCAATAGGTTGTCCATGAGGGGTGTGTCCACAAATGCATTTTTTCTTACCAACTGTTGCCAGGATGGACAAGTTTAAATTTAATAGCATATTTTGGCGCAGAGTTCAGTTTTTGCCAGCATATTGCCATTCATTTCTATGGGTCGGGTCACTTTCATATATGATCATTATTAATAAATTGCTATGCAGAATTTATCATTTTTTCCTTTTTTCTACCAAATTGTGGAAGAGCGTTCTGAGCTCTGAAACGAAATTAAAACTCTTGGTTTTCACACACAGCAGAAGTGTTGCCCTCTAGAGCTAATGAAAAATGCATTAGATGTTTCTAAATTTGAAATTTGCTGAAAATTGCTCAAGGTAAAATATAGATACGCTAAAGATATGGTTAATAACTTTGTCCTAATTTATCTTCTTTTCGAAACTGCTCAATCCCAATCATTTTCATTTCAAACTATATTTATTTTGTATGTGTACATGTTTTTTACATAGATTGGAAGGCCACTGCAATTTATTTTTAAATAAGCATCTTTATTAGAATGACAACCATTCCATGTCAATGTCTTAAATTTTGCTTTATGAGGTACTGATTAGTGATCACCTGAATCAAATCTTATTTAATGAGGAAAAGTATCAAATAAACACTGCTGTAATCAACACTCTCCTCTCACAATAAAAAAACTACTAGAAGTATGTCAAAGGTAATTATTGGTATTTTGTTTGAGTGAACAGGAGATTTGTTTTCTTTGAATTATTCACATTCTGTGAATGTGAAAAATTTAAAGAACAATATTTTTTAAAGAACAATATTTTTTAAATCTGGAAATGAGGAGAAATGTTGTCAGCAGTTCTTAAAAACTAAAGCAAAGCTGTTCAGTTTAATACAAATAAAATCTGACAAACTGAATATTTTTGTAGCTGTCTCTTATTTTTTGTTTCAGAGTTGTTTTTATAAGTGATAGGTGTATCATCCAATCACATTTTGATTTGATTACAGTGGCAGGGACCAAATTTCTAAAAAAAAAACAAACATCACTCTAGGCCTTCTGGACATCCTGTCTCTAAAAGGTTCACTGTAAAAGTGTTGCAGGCAAGACTGTATAAATGGTCTGCTGCAAGCTTCAAATAAATAAAACATGTATTGAACAAGCTTTAAATTTCTGTTCAGTCAAGAAAAAAAATAAAAAAGCTTGTGTGAATTGCCAATAGCTTAGTGCCAACATACGACTAAAGTCCAATAGGGCTGGGTTTTGATATTTATGGTTCGAACTGAAGGCCATGCTCTAATCACACACTCCAGCTTGACAGTGTAGCACTTTAAATTGGAAATGTAACATTATATAACAAATCTAACTGACAAACTAAACTCATTAGCCTGGATGGGATGTTTGCCAGCAATCTGTAAAGCTTGTTCAACCTTGTAACAGCTGCTTTGAAAGAATGTGTTAGTGGCAGGAGTATGGATAGATTAATTATACCAGTATATTGTGGACCTATATGGTAGCTTGACCGCTTAATGTGGTCAGTGGGGGGGGTGTGCGAGGTGGGCGTTTCTAATAAAGAGGACAGTGATCGTATACCAGACCAAGACAAACCAGGCAAACAACACGTTCTGAACATTATCTGCAGCCTACCGGCCTAAACACTGAGAACGGGCCAATTACGAGAGCACATCCTCTACTTGACCTTTTTATTAGCAGGCTCTTCATGGCCAGGGAGACGGGGGGAGGAGGAAAGAAGGGAAGGAAGTGGAGATGAGAAAGAGGGACGTCGACTGAGATCTCTCTGTTCATTCATAAGGCCCTATCGACCCACAGGAGGAAAAAAAACTGCTAAGAAAGCATTTGTGTGGCCCTTTCTGTACAGCACTGCAGAACTACACACTGACTGATATACAGATCTGCCTCATGGAAAACATGTCGGCATGCATGTGTATCAGTGTAAAGCCAGTCCATTAGTACCATTAACGCCCTTTTATAATTGCTAAATTACACTATTTTCATACATCAAACTCACATAGGGTAAAGTATAGGAATGGGTCTCATTAGGACTGTACTGATACTGATATCGATACTGATACTGCTTATCGATACTGATTCTTACTACTCTTACTGATCCTCCCCCTATAAATTGGTGCAAAACATAAATATGTAACATAAAACAATGTGAAAAAAATTCAGTAGTTGTGACTTTTTGGAGAAATAGGGAACTGTGTCCTAAGTTTCCTGTATATAACAAGAGACATTAAGTGTATGGTGGTCGCTCCCCCTCCCAACGATCCAGTCTAGTATCAATCATTTGAAAATGCAGCTGTTAGAATGCATGAATGCTGCATAAATACCAATAGCTGCACAGCAGGTTATCCATATTCAGGTACTGACCAATCAGGAACCTGTGCCAATTTATTACCAGTTCTCCATACCCCTCCTTATATGGTATTAATTTCTGTTTCATTCAGACTGATTGGTTGGAAAACACTGTAGAGTAATTGGTAATACAGCTGTTATGTGCTAGTCAGCCAATGAATACCACATGTTTGATGGACATTTGTGATGATAAGTCTAATTTAACACACTCCAGTAAAGCCTCTTATGTGCGTAGTGATAGATCTATAGTTTTTGCACATTACTGGTATGAAATAAAGTGTGGTGAAATCAACAAGATATCACAGTGTTCTTCACACAAGCAATGCTACCTGCCACTTTCTCTCTCTGCAACATAAGTTTAAAACTAAAAACAGCATGATGCAACTGCTGGGTAAAGCAGGCTGTTTCTGCAGTAGTTTTTGTTAAGCCGGCCGTAACTTATGAACAATGCAGCTGCCTATAACATTTCTCGTGTTCTAGATACTTAATAGCTCCTACAGGAAGACAAAACAGCTATAATTCAAATAAATAAACAATTTATTAACAAACAACAAAGAACAGTACTCATTGCTGTGCTCTCCAGATTTTCTTATTTTTTAAAAAGATGCTATTAAACAAAGACATACTACTCTCTGCTGCCCTCTATAGATATTAAACATCAAATACACACACATTACTCACTGCTGCCCTCCAAAGTTGATATAAGTAAATATCAAATAAATACATTCGTTTCACGCTGCTTTTCATTTCAACTTTTTGCCACAGACTCACCAGCATAAAGTGCTCCACTAAACTCAAATCCTTCTTTCCCATCCTACTCTACAACTGCTCCCCCATCACACACCCACCCATCAGATTCTATAACTCCTCCCCATCACTCACCCACCCCTCAGACACCCACCCACCCATCAGACACCCACCCATCAGACTCTATAAATCCTCCACATCACACACCCACCCATCAGATTCTGTAACTCCTCCCCATCACCCACCCACCCATCAGACACCCACCCATGAGACTCTATACCTCCTTCCTCTTTCACACATCCACTCATCAGACGCTTTAACTGCTCCTCCATCACACACCTATCCATCAGACTATATAATTCCTCCCCATTACTCACCCACCCATCAGACTCTATAACTCCTTCCTCTGTCACATATCCCCACAATAATGTGTGCATCAACTTTTCACGGTGTGCCAAACCATTATCGTTACATGCAGTCTCCTTTTTATCTTTATTATGTGCAATTGTTTATTTTGTTCAATATTCTAATATATCACGGCAATATCATAACTTAAGTCACTTCTTGTGTGGTTTACTCATGTCATTACTTATGTCTCTTTAGTCACTGCTTACGCAAGAGAATTATCTTATCACTACTAGTGTTGTCACAGTACCAAAATTTCAGTATTCGGTACCAGTACCAGTGAAAATCCACAGTTCTCGGTACCAATTTCGGTACCAAAGCAAAACACAAAAAACAAGAATTGAACAACAAGCTATTTTTATTAATAGCAAACAATAAGTAAACAAACATGACTGAATAACTCACTCTTCTTATTTAGAAACTTAAACATTTGTATAGTGTTGTCAAAAGACCCGGTACTTAATGTTCACTCACTGTAACTTGATGTTAGATAACATATGAAGTCTGTAAATGAATGGTATCTTATGGTAAAGCCTTACCAAACTATACAAGATTGTGTTTGACTGGACCTTTATTTGATCAAACTGCGCAAACCATATTTCATAACCTAGAACTGCTTTTCGGACCGGGTGCTCGGTACCACCGGTACTTCAGAAAACCTGGTACCGTAACATTTTAATTTTTTAGTACCGTCTTGGTTACCGAAGTACCGGGTCTTTAGACAACACCACTACTCCGGACCACTACTTGTGTATTTCTGGAGAGTTTATTTTGACTTACATTCTATATCATTCATTACTTACTGCTGCTCTCTAAAGTTATTAATAAACATTATTATAGCACCCATCGGAAATGTTGTTCATTTTTATTTCATAATGTGTCTCAGTAAAGCGTTTTTCTTTACATACGTTTGCATTAACTGGACATCCCTAAATGTAAGATCTGTAAAAGTACATTTTGGTTTTCTGTGACCTCTTTTTTTAAAGCCTTTTTGTGGCTCTGTGGAAACCATCGGACATGTTCCATCCTGGGTAAATTTAAACCGATCCAGGGCAGAATGATTTTCACCCGCTACAGAGCAATGCTATTACACAGCTGTTCTTACACAACCTCCCCGTGAATATCAGTAGCTCCAGACCGTGCTTGTGTGGGTAAAGGAGACAGTGGGGCGAGAAGAACAGCAGGAGAAGGCGAATAAGGAAAGGAAAGAATGGGTGGCTGTTTTTTTTTCAAGGTTACCTGTCATAACAGTGTCACACGTCGGATGACAGGCATACGTCCTGTTGTGCGCTGGCCCAGTACGTGCAAAAAACGGTGAAGGATTTACCATAACAGCAGTGCCACACAGTGGGTCCCGTTAAGAAGCGCCCTGTCCAATCATAACCGCACTGTCCTGAACCATTATGTCATCACCAGCCAATCAGAGGGCACAGAGCACTTGCTTTGTGCAACAGGGGCTGGGGGAATTGGCACAAAACAAGTGCCTGTTACAACCAGGCTCTCCATGGTGCACACACACGCACACACACACACACATGCCCCAAAGCTGTATACAAATACAAATGCAAACCAAACAGCACATTATGTCAATTTTTCAGGCAAAAGTAACATATTATTATCCAGAATATGCACAGGGATCCAGGTCCTGCAGTCTTGTAATGCTCAATGGTGAGACGATGTCTTGTATCCTATTCCATTACAAATAAATGTGCTGCCAAGAACGGATGACACTGCCCCAAAGAGCTAAGAAAAATGAGTTGAATAATTGACCGACTGTGTGATTTGGAAGACTCCTTTGTTCATTTAATAGAAAGCCAAGGACCATTACAAATGTCTGATTTCAACAAAGCCAATTTAATGTGCTCACTCTACCTCTCCAAATGAGACTGATTCTAAGGGCTCAGAGGAAGAAATTGCACACTCACACACGCATGCACACACACACACTCACATATGCATGAGCACATGCATATAGATTTCAGAACAGACAAAGCAGCATAGCTATTTGAGGTATGTTGCACCTGAAGGTGTTGATACAACTGCATCTGTTTTGGAACATTCCAATCAATTATAATCAGTAACAAAAACATTTTTGTGCCCCTTTTTTACGACACAAACAATTATTCGGTTTAATTGAAAAATAAATTAATAAATAATATGTTTTTCATGGAAAGGTATTACTTAATTTCAATTTGAGAGGATTGCTCCTAGTACTCATAATCATATGTTTACTTGTTTTGGGGTTTTTTTTTTCACTTTTTGGGCTGAAGTAAAAGCATATAAATTAAAGAAAACTTCTGAGCCAAGCAAAGATAATCAGCTTATGAGGCCACTGTAAGACTAAATTTCTATTAAACAGTAATATTATGCAGTAACTAATTGTCCGAGAAAAAAAATCGAGGTATGGGGGGGTTAGCTTTACAGGTTTAAGAAACAGACGTGGACTACTTGAGCACAGATGTACGTCGCTCTGGATAAGAGCGTCAGTGAAATGCTGTAAATGTAAATGTAACTGTACATGTAGTGGCCTAGTGGATAAAACACTTGCCTGTGGAACCGATGACCACAAAGTTGCAGGTTCAAACCTCCCCACTTTCTACCATTGAGTCCACTTCAGAGGGACTGTCCCTGTAACTAATGATTGTAAGTCGCTCTGGATAAGGGTGTCTGGCAAATGCCACTTTAATTACAGGCCTTTTGCTGGGAGTATGTTCAGCATTCGGCGATGCTACAGCCATCCATTGCCAGAAGGCCAAGAGAATATGAGCAGCCTCGTTCTCAGAGTGGGCAGGTCACTGCAATCCAGCTCAGGCGTCTGTCAGTTGATACAACAGAATTAGCTGATGTGACAGAATTGGCAGTTAGAGCTCTCCAAACGTGTTGAGCTGTCCAATAATGTGTTAGCAGGAGTTTGAAAGGATGCAATGGCACTCCACAAGAATCACGTTAGATTTCACACATGGTAGAACTGTGACAGGGTGAGGCCAATCAAATTGGGCAGAAAAATGAGCAAGACTAATATTGCCACTGTGTAAATATTTCCTCCAGTCGCACTAGCATGTTCAGTGCATTAAAACAGTCAAATTTAATCAGCCTGTGGTGAAGCCTGATATTCCCTGAATTGTTTCCAAAAACCTTTCAAGGGAATGAAACATTGTGAGGTCAGAGACTGACACCCTGGTGGTAGCTTCTGTTTTTAGTCTTAACGAGGTGCCGCACTAGTTGACATAATTAAACCCCTTGTTTCTTCAGGGCCGTTTTTCTGCTGAGATCTTGGAGCTGAATAAAGCTGAGTGTGTCTCCTGCGGTTGAGGCAGAGGTTACAGTGTGTAAGCCTGCGAGTCTTACCGGATCTTAGCATAGCTGAGCCACACACACACACACACACACACACACTGCCTGCGCTTGAAAAGCTGGTAGGAACACTCAATCACACTGGAGTTAGAGCCTCATACAAATCCACCACACACTCTCACTTTTTCACGCTCTCTCTCTCTCTTTCTCTCTCACACACACACACATTTAAATGACTTGAGAGCACATCTTACTAAGACAGGCGCTTCACAGGGGAAGGAATTCAGAAAATAGAGATAGAGATAGATAGACAGAGAGAGAGAGAGAAAGAAAGAGAGAGAAAGAGAGAGGGGGGAGTTTTATCCCTCCTGTCATCTACACACTAACTGCTGTTCTTCTGGCCAACTAACACCCTCTCCGTTGGTAAAGTATTGCATTACAAGAGCAATATCTCAACATCAACACTCAAACATTCCTTTCCTTCCATGGCAGGCCTGAGAATTGTATCCTACACACACATGGCTGAAAATGTGTTTTAGATTGCACTTGTACACAAGTCCATATTTAAATTACAAGCAAGCAACATTATAATGTACAACATTTGTAACGTTTGAAGTCAGTTCTTGAAGTAGATGATAAAAATGGATGAGAGTAAGAATCTCGACAACTTCGACAGAGGCTAAATTGCGAGGCCACATGACTGGACCACAGCAGATCTTGGTTAATAAAAGGTTAATGCTGCCTGTGGTAGAACACACAGAGCAACACAGTTGACTGAGTAGGGGGATGTATAGCAGCAGACCAGTCAGAGTACCCATACTGATCCTTGTCCCCCACTAAAAGAGTATAAAATGCAACAGTGAGCCACGGGCACCCATGACCCTGTTACGGGTTCCCCGGTTGTCCTTCCTTGGTTCACTTTTGGTAGATACTGACCACTGCATACCAGAAACACCCCACAAGACCTGTTGTTTTGGAGACCTGCTGTCTTGCTCTCTTCACTCTCTTTCCTGCTTCTAATACATCAACTTCAAGAACTGACTTTTCACCTGCCGCCTAATTTATCCCTGCCCTTGAAAGGTCACTGCAACAAAATAAATAAATAAATCTGTCACTGGTCTTACTATTGTTTCCTATCATGTATACATAATAAAAAATATTGGTTTTTGTCCTTGAATTTGAGAAAATTGGTCCTCTAATTTAGCTTGTCTTTATCTTTTTATGCAAAAGGTTTGAAAATGTATGAAACACACACATACACACATGTACACCCAGTGATAGCATAACCAAGTCACCACACACCCCAAAAACAGGCTTTTACTGCGAGAGACACACAGTCTGACACATTCCTCAAACAGCATCTCCACTCACAGCGCCAGGCTGACACTAAATTAAAACTACAAATCCCACTGCAGGTTACAGCATTACAGTGTAATCTGACAAAGTACATGTTACTCCAACTGATGAAATGGAAAAGAAAAAAAGCACGCTTTCTTGACACATATTAAACACCATGTTCTCCTACCATTCTTCTTTAAACCGCAGGACATAAGACATTTCGGCATTGGGGATTTAGCTTTTTCCCATAATTCCTACACGTTCTCAGTGGTGAACTGGTTGAAAAGCTTCACCGATTCTGAAACAATTATCAATCTCCAAATATCACAATGGCGTATTCTCTGTGGCTGATATGAAGCCATTCCTCACTGGGCAATTAATTAGCAGATAATAAGGCAGAGAGGCTTCTTTGTGGACATGTGGGCAGTAGATAATGAAAAACGCTGTGCACAGTAAAGCTTTATCACAACTAAACCCACTGCCTGATACAGTTCTATTACATTTATACTTTAGAGAGAGTTTGACACATTAAGTGCTTGTTGTTTTATAGACAATAATAACCTATACAACATGGTTTCATGGGCACAAAAGTATCCATGATCCATTCATCTTCAGTCAATACAGCATGAAGCTGCAAGGCTATTTATTACTTGCACACATAAATGTTCACACATCAATCCTGTTTTATTTCATCTGCCTTGGCTTCCATTTGAATTTATAAACCAGTTAAACCCTCAGGACTCATGAATGTATTAGTAAAATCTGATTTCAACTAATAAAGGGGCTCCCTGGACCCCCACCCACTTGTGGGCGGAGACTATCCTGAAAGTTCTCCTGGGTTAAGAGATCTTGTGTTTTTACTGTTTGTTTCTAAGACCTAAAACAAATACATTTTGTTCTTCATGGGCATTTGTGTCGGATGCCATTCTTAAAACTTCGGTATCGGTTTTTATTATTAGATGTTCTTAAAATGACAGTAACTTTGGTTCTATGTGACACAGGAACAAGGAACACTAAACAAAGCTCAGCATGACGTATGACACCTCGAGCATCAACACAAATTGGGGTAACTTCCATATAATGGAGGTTTTGATGATAATTTACAATTTGTTGCATTGTTGGCTCGCAGTCTTAGAGTTAAAATGACTGTAGATCCATAGCTGTGGAACCGTCTTCCACCAGAGCTGTGGTCGACTCATTCTGTCTAAATATTCCAGTCCAAGCTGAAACTGCGCTTGTACAAAAACGCATACAGATAACTTTTACTGTCTCGTTCTGTTGTTTTATTCTGTTTTTATTCTGCCTTTTCTCCTTTTCATTTAAGTGCTTTGTGACTCTTGCCTGAGAAAGGCACTATATAAATAAACTTAACTTACTTACTCACAGACAGCCCTGCTACTAAGGCAATTCAACTGCTTTAAGGTGGCCCTACAGCACACACACACACGGCTTGTATAATCTGTATAGACAAGCTTTGCTCATGGAATAGCCACTCTGGAGAAACCGAATGGGTTGAAGGTGGCTGTGCCCGATGCTGATGTGGGTTATAGGGGTATAAATTGGGCACTTTATACCCCTCTAACCCACATCAGAAGTAGGCTTGGAGCTAAATTCTCTGGAGAAAGTTCCATCCAGTGCCTTTAAGATGAGTTACAGAGTCATTTGGGATCCTGAATTAATCATCCAACATCAGTATCTGACCCCCCTAAAGCTCTTGAGAAGGCTGAATGCAATCATATCCTAACAGAAATGCTCAGGGATCGAGTGTCGTAGGTGCTCTCACAGAAGAACCCCTTTTTAACCCTTAGAACTAAGGGCACATTGGTAAAATCTGGTTTCAACAAATCAAAACTGTGTAAAACATTCTAAAACCAGTGTTTGCTCTCCTACACACTCGCCGTCTGCTGCTCTTTCGCTTTGCTCTGCATCTTTTTTTAAATTATACTAACTTTGGTTTTACGTGACATAGGAACACCAAACAAAGCTCAGCATGACGTCTGACCCCTCAAGCATCAACACAAACCGGGTGAACTTCCATATAAGGAGTTGCAGTATAATGACAATTTGCCCTTTATTGGGCTTCCAGTATGGATCCATGCTGCTTATTTCAGAAGAAAATCAATTAGGGGAATACAAACCAACTAAATCAGGTATAACTGGTCCATCAGAACCGGAGTTAGGACCGCCGCTGGATCCACAAAGGAACCACACTGTTGATGTAAAATGCCATATGCAAACAAAACATCCTTCGTGTTTTGCCTTTCTCTTAATGAACCCATAGTTTGACCAGATGGAGAGAATGGGGCATATTTATGGACATGATTTGGGTAAATATTGACTTCTAGTGTTTGTTAGTAACATTAGTCTTGTAGCTCCAGTTCTAAACTACTGAGGCAAAATCTGGACTCCAAACATGTCCTGGCTGATTGCATCTCAGGTGTTAAACCATACCTCTAAAGCACAGGAGATACATTCCAATAACTTAAATTTAATTTTAAACTCAGCTTAATACATTACCTATGTGAACTGTACAGTGTACACTAACCTGCTGACTCACAGTGCTCGAATGTAAAATACTGATATTACTCCTGTGTAGACTGTACTGTAATACCATGTGTTTCTTGGTATGCAACGTCATTTTCCTTGGTATAAGCAGGTAAACACAGTAGCAGGATGCTACACATACGACAAAATTGTTGGTTCTCTTTCAGGTTTTCTTTAACACAACTAAGTTAAAAGCAGCCATATGTGAAAACACCCTAAAATGTAAAGTAAAATGTATTTAAGTGGTGACATGCCTAATAAATTCAACAAGATGTAAAAATGCAGAGTGCTCTGATAAGAAATGCACCATTCCAAAGGAAGTTATTGACTGCTGAAAGGAACCAGATACCTAAATAGATGAATGCCTCTAAAAGCTCCCTCACAGAATGTTATTAAATAAAGGAGATGGACAGTATCGAAGTTTTCTTACAAAATGTATGTTTTCAAATCCATTCATGGTGTAGAGGTACATGTGGGGGGTTGTAAAGCACTAAAATGTATATTTTTCAGATTTACTACATATTTTACCATCATCAGCATTACATATTAACACACAGAAGACACATGTCGGCTCACTGGATTTGGATGGTAAATAAAAGCTGATCTAAGCTCTGAATGACTTTGCTCACATCTCAATGACACTTGCATATTTAAAAAAGTCATAAACATCTCCAGAACAAACCTTTTAATGTTATAAACACTGATTCCAAAATGTTGAATGCTTCTGTATGCAGGATACACACACATCCAAAAAGATGCACACATCAGATGCACACCCACACAGTCAGGCTTTTTTTCAGTTCACCTCTAGCTCTCCTGAGCGTGCGTCCCTTGTGTTCTTTTAGTGATCAGGAGCGACAGTCTCCTCCCCTTTTCTCTCTCTGTTTTCTGTACTCTACCTCTCCCTCTACCCGATGCTTTCTTCTCGTTATCAAAGCAGCATTTTTTGCTCCCAAGAGAGGGTGGTAGAAGCATTCTCTCTCTCTCTCTTTGTCTCTCTACTATCTCTCTGTCTATCGAGACATACACGAGTTTACATATGACATTTATATACAGATCATGTTCTGATCTGCCTTTTTGTTGCACCATGGTCATGGAGGGATGTT
>JBBJLR010000029.1:5625192-5643819 GCA_037577145.1 Brachypetersius gabonensis
TGTGTGTGTTTGTGTTTGTGTGTGTGTGTGTGTGTGTGTGTGTGTGTGTGTGTGTGTGTGTGTGTGTGTGTTTGTTATAAAGTTTCTTTGTGTACATTTTTTAATCATTAAGCTTGAGCATTTTAAAATGTAAATGCCAAAAAATCCAGTTAAATGGGACCAATTATGCTCTATTTATATCAGAACTTGACATATGGGCAGTGTTTTGGAAGTACTAACAATATTCACAGTATCAACATAAAAGCATAAAAGCATATAGGGACAGACATTATTACAATAATAATAAAATTGTCATCACATTGCAGCCGAGTTAGATAAACTAGGTAAACACCCCAGAGAATTATTTCAGCAGCTACATATTCACCTAAAGTGTCCAACATTTGGAGTGTGGGGGTCTGTAGAACTTTCTCATACTGGAAAGGGTCCCTGGCTGATGAAAAACAACCACCACACTCGCCTCACAATTTCAGTTGCCAAATGTGCCAAATGTGCCTTGGCAAATCAGCTACATTTGGTGTAAAGGAAAAATATTTATATATTTTTTTTATTATTTGTTGCCAAGAGTTGATCTGGACTGAACTAGAGAGAGTTTGTCAGAGAAAGTTCAGGCCTGAAATCATTTGCGTGCGGATCTGGTCTGACGTTTCTCTGATGTATTTCCACCATTTCCAAAAGGATGTTCTCTCTGAGCTCGACACTTAAAAGGAACTGCCTCGATAAATCTTTATACACCATAAAATTGATGGAAACTTCAGCAGCCATGGATTTGGTGGCTTTAAGTGTGTAACACCTCACCTTGAACAGAATAGCTCTTGAAGGCCAGGGTCAAGCTCATAATTAAAACACCGTGTGGCAGGCTGCCCTCCAGTGGTCATTTTCATACCAAAGGGCCTCGCAGTACCAGTTAGGTGTTGGTAAATCGAAGGTAAGAGCATCAAGCAGGGAACAATTATGTTCTCCTGGTTTAGATTGTCTTCACACAGCTGCTTTTTTCATGAGATCCACCCTCGTAGTAGTCAGGCCTTAACACACCTCAGTCACAGAGAGTGTTGAAGGGTAATAATGGACATATCGAATGTCAACAAGAGGTGATGCAATTATACACGGGGGATTAATAAGTGATAAGTTTCTTTCTCTTTCTCTCTTTCTTTATTTCACACACACATACACACACAGACACACACACACACACACATATTCACATACTCAGACCCCCTCCCAGGTCCGTCCTTCATTTGATGCTGATAACTAATACGTGTGTTAGTGAAGAACTCAAAGAACTTCAAAGCCCCTAATTAAATTAGTACAGTATGTGAACCAGAGAGTATTATCTAAGATCCATCCCAGAGCTCCATCATGAGAATTTGGGAGCAGATGGAAGGACCGGAGAGGAGAGGGGCGGAGAAGGGAGGAGAGGAGAAGTGGAAAAGGGAGGTAAATGAAAACGGAGAGGGAGAGAATAGAATTGAAGAGAACATCTCATGTATTTTATGTTTTGTCGTTTTAATAATTGGTCCATATGTTTACAAGATTGACTATTATGTTATTCAAACAATCATGTTTTCTCAAATGAGAATTTTGATTATCATCAACAGGATTTGGGGTAGTTTCCATAATAGTTTAGAATTTAACTACATTTTCCTGCCAGTGGAGAAAGTCCTTTCTGGATGCTGTTTAGTCCTCGGAAACCAAGACTTGTGTGTCCCGACAGATCTGCCCATTCAACAGCCATCCTGGCAGTTATTTGCACTCAGACATGGACAGGCCATGCTCTTTCGGTTTGAGGACCTGAAACTAAAAGCCTCAGTAACTTTCCAAAAACGGATTTCAGAATCAGAAAACTTGATTGATCCCGGAGGAAACTTCTTAAGTCACAACCACACAGTCACACAGAGAGACAGAGACAAGAACAAATTGAATTGAAAGTAAATAATGAAGTCAATTACTAATAAAATATTCTGTAAAAAATACACTCAAAATGCTGTGGTTAGTAAGAGAGGTGGAGAAAGATACTATAAATAAATTACTGCTACGCTCACACAAATAGTGGTTTGGAGTTGTTCTCTATACAGAGTCTGTTGCAGCACAGAAAAGAGATCAGTTGAATATTCTTCCATAACATTTCACTGGGAGGAAGGGGGCTTAGCCCAAACCCTGAAAAACAGGTGTGTCCCAATATTTATGTCCATATAGTGTATCTCCAACTCTTCTACTTTCTCCATAACAAAATGACATGCTGTGCATTACAACACATCCCATTTATTTTTCTCAAAGTGAACATCCTTCTGCCTTATAACGTCTCTGCCATTAAATGTATTCATGCATCCCTATATCAGGGCTGTTCTTAGGGATACGCAAACTACACATCCGTGAAGGGCCCCGATCATACCCAGCCCAGCCCAAGTGACTAACCCAATCTAATTAGATTCCCTTACATTTGGCCATTTTGTTAGATATTTTATCAATTTATTTTGTATAAATGCCCAATTTGCAATTTTGCAGACACTTAGTGGTCAGTGCCTTCATAAAACAATTGGTATCGCTTTTTAGAAAAAAAAAACATACTTCTAATTTATAGAAAATGGATAGATTCCATTGAAACTGTTTGATATGTCTGCTTATGCTCTTCTGTCCTCGCTTGTCTTTGCTGGTCGCCACTGATGCACCAGAAATACAGAAAATGTGTGTGCGGGTGTGTATTGCTGTGGGCCTTTGTTGACAATCACACGAAGGCCACAGTTCGATGAGCTAACCCAAATCTGTCACTTGTCAATCATGCAGAAGAAACAAGGGGGTACATCTGTGTGTGTGTGTGTGTGTGTGTGTGTGTGTGTTGCCGCAGGGTTTTGTGTTATGAGACCTGCTGTAGTTTGCTGAGTGGGTGTCCGAGGGGGCTTTTGCAGGGAGGCACTTTCATATCAAGTGTAACGGAAAGCAGATGTACTCTAAAGCTGAAACAGTAGCTCAGCCCTAGAGAGGCACACACACACACACACACTGGGCTACATATAAGCATACACTTAACATAAATAGCATTTTCAACTACTAGCATTAAACCCTGATGGTTTTTCCTCCTAATGGGAACTGGCTCAGTGGTTACCCTTAGAGACCACTGGTTTCCTGTAGATTTCATTAAAAGAGAGATAAGAGAACCCTTTATTGGTCCCATGGGTGGGAAAGTTTGCATTGCTACAGCAGCAAGAGTGAGCAAGCAGCATAACCTATAAGTATTGTTATATACAGATCATTCTGTCATACGTGAACACACCACAGCACGAAATTCAACCTCTGCATTTAACCCATTCACCAAGTAAAGCAGGGGGCAGCCAGGAAATGCACTATAAACCTCTAAGGGACTTAATAATAAATCTTTATCCATTAGTCTTGTATTAAAACGCCTGTGGGGCAGATGTATCGCCTGTGGCAAGTTGCTCTGACTTGCCTTGAAGATGGCATGACATGAGTTTACAGTAGGGATGATATGGCAAAAATATATCAACGTTTTACATTTAAACGACAATTTTGATCACAGTATTTAATTTGTTACTATCGATTTTCAAAGTAGTAACTCCTGATTCCGTTGGTTGAACGCTGTTTCTACATGGCAGGCATTAAGTGGACTAGCAAATAGTGTGACTTGGCCGAGGGAAAAAATTAGGAAGAGGATAGAACCAAAAAGATAGATGAACGTAGTCTATTTTTTTTGAAGAAAATACTATGATCTCTCTGCTTTGGCAGATTGTCTGCACATAGATCATCTCTATAACCTCATATCGCCCAACCCTACTTCACAGACAGAAATTTAAGAAGACAGGTGAACTGCCTTAATACCATAAATAACAATATTGGATCGCACGGTAGGATAAAAACACCATGTGTCATATCTGTGCTTCATAAAAGGAACCAGAAAAGTGCTAAGCCAGTGCAGACTGTGTTCGGTCCTCCCTTTTACTGTTTGGTCCACCAGTGCCCCCATGTGATGCAATTGAGTATTGTAACTTAACTAAATACCCCAAAACTGCAGGTTAACAATTAATTACACCTCAGGCTTCACTAAATATGTCTCAGCTAAAATAAACAATGACAGCTTTGTAATAGAGATCTCTTTATTATAGTGCATTTCTCAGATGTTACAAGATGGGTTAAAAAAAGCTAGAAACAAAGAAAAGAACAAAAAAAAAAAGAAAGAAAAAAACATGCACACCTTTCTCACCATTTTTTTCTTAACACAATTTCATCAAAATTAAAGCTTTACATCTCAAACATAGGGTGGCTAAATGAAATGGCTAGCTAAAATACATTTTCTTACATATTACTTGCCATACAGAGGATGTTTATCATTCAGTTGTTTCATCCACTACAGTAGGTCTAAAGAGATCATTACAATAAAAGGCCAAAAAAAAAAAAACCCACAAAATAACGACATTAGAGTTCTGAAACTTGATGAGTTTTGGTGCATTTTGTAAAGAAAAAGAAAGAAAAAAAATTAAAAGAAAACCGCTGCTGTCCAGTTGAAAACCTAGTTATGGGTGTGAGTTCACCCCTTCCTTTGTGAGCAGTCAGTACAGGACCACAAGCTTTGTGGAGGGGTCATCATACAGAACAAGTTCTTACGGTGTGCAAGTACTGGATGTACGCAAGCACATTTGCAATAGCCTTTGGAATAAGATAAGATACAGAGGAAAAGAAAATCTCTGTCAGTTGTTTCAGAGGGTTTTCTAAGAGCATTGCCTGTCTGCTGGTTACGACGCGGAGGATGCATTCCCAGGAACGGCCGGAGGCTCAAGAAGAAAGGGAAGCAAGGGAAACGAGCAAAGAAGAGCAGAAAGCAAAGAGGCCACAAGCAGCACAAATAGCTTTGTTAACCTGCTGGTATGTGAATGTACAGTTGGAGCTGACGAGGCTGCCGTTCAGATTAAGGCAGCTGCCTTTAATGTGTCCTAAAACCAGTCTGCACCAGTCACACGCGCATCTAATGGTGAAGGTGATGGGCCTTTTTTTCTTTGATGGATTTAAAACTTGGCTGTTCACTTCTCATGCACTCCTACAAGCTTAAGGTGAAAAAAAACAAGTGAGTTTTAACAAGCCCTTAGCAGCTATGAGCAGACAACTGGAGAAGCTGAACGAACCCCTGACTCGACAGACCATGCTAAAGAAAAGAAAAATAATAGACACAAAGAATCATTAGAGTGGGAGCAGCTCTAAAAAGGCCTCTCTACTCTGAGACAAAGTTCTAACTTTCACAGCACGCACACTAACTCTCCTGTCTCCACACTTTGGGGGGATATTTTATATTTTAGTACAGTTTAGGAGTGAAACCTTTCAACAGGTAGCAAACCCATAAATTCTAAACAATTCCGAACACCTGTAACACCTTTAAATGCCCGATGTCAAGCCACTGATCTGAGAACAAACTGGGAAAGACTCGATTCCAACATTAAACATGAGTGATAAACATTTGTTAGCCAAGTTCTCCCAAATTTGTCCACAAAACCGGTTAAGAGCTTGTTGCGAAGACGAACATTAACCAGGCACAAGCTTTTACGAGTAGGTGGGTCAACGATAAAAAGAGAGAGAGAGAAAAAAAAAAGACTGGCTTTCAATGTGGAATTTGTGAGAAGTAGCCACAACCAGGCCATTTTCCCCCAAAATAACGCAAAGAAGGATCTAGGATGGAAAACATCACTTTATTGTCTTTCTTTTCTCCCAACCTGATGCAGGTTACAATGAGTTTCATCATATGTGGGGGGTAAAGGGTGACAATGTGAACCTTGTAACATCTTAGACATGCGCGACTGCTTTAACATCAGAGGATGAAAATCAAGACTGTTCTTTTAATTCAATATATTTATTCTGCAAGTAAAAAAAAAAAAAAACAACAAAACCAATAACTAAACAACAGCATCCTGTTTAGCATCCCGGGTCATTCTTTGCCATATGAAAACCAGGAGGGGCACCAGAGACAGGAGAGGGGGAAGATGAGGAGAGAGAGAGGGAGAGAGAGAGAGAAAGAGAGAACCGAGCTGTATGAGAAGCATGTGTTCAAAAGGCACAGCAGGGCTGCTCCCACTCTCATCTCACACACTCACACGCATCCACTCCGGTGTGTGTACACTAGACAGCACTGGGGAGAGCCTCTAAAGTCTACAGGACCAAACAAAAGAAGAAAAGGATGGATAAAGTGGGTGACAGAGACTAAATCCAGAGCTGTCATTTTCACTACACACATACATGCGCACAGTCACACACGTGTGCGCGCAGACACACACACACACACAAACACAGCGCAGACAGCAGAGGGCTAAGTGGAATGGATCATTTAGCGTTTTTGAGCTGGTTGGAGAGCCAGTCCAGGCCCTCGTACAGACCGTCCCCGCTGGTGGCGCAGGTGGCCTGGATGTACCAGTTGCGGTGCCTCAGCGAATGCAGGCCCAGTTTGTCTGTGATCTCTGCTGCATTCATAGCATTGGGCAGGTCCTGAGAGGGACAGGCCAAATATAGTCATTTAACACAGCAAGGACAAGATATTGATATTACTGTTCTATTAGTAACCTAGTCATTATTGTGGCGATAATCCAAATCATCATTCACATGCGTGTTGATTCTCAGCCTGGGAGCTTCTTTTTTAGTAATTAACGCAAAACGATTTGTGTGCTAAAAGCTCCCCGTTGCGGAGAATGCTCAGATTTAAACAGCTTTATAATGACTGCAGACTCCATGTTTAACATTCAAACTGCAAAGCAATCACTAAACCAAATTACTAAGAGATTAAGACCATAATTTTGTTTTTTATTCTTTAGGTTGGTATTTAGAAGCTTCATGCTTTATTAACCTTTAAGGCTCTTGAATGCTCCTCAATGGAGGTGTCTAATCACTGTTTTAAACTAAACATGATACAACCAAGAGAAAATGACAATAACTTAATCACTGACATTATTGGGCTATATTATTATCACCATACTCATGTATTTAGCAAAAGGCACAACACAGCCACACCCACAAATTTCCTTAAAAAACTGACAGAAGGCCAGTTAGTGAAAGATATTAAAATGCCAACCGTCTTTCAGCATCTTTGATTCAGTAGGACATTACAAATCAGAGCATCAAAAAAAAAGTACACTTTGCTACAGTTCATGTGACATTGGCCAAAAGGCAAAGCTGTCATTTCAACTTCTCTCAGAAGTTAGTTTAGGCTTATTCTGAAGTTTTAGGGCTGCCCTGTTCCTCTTGCTCACCTGTTTGTTGGCAAAAACAAGCAGCACGGCATCTCTGAGCTCGTCCTCAGCCAACATCCTTGTCAACTCCTCTCTCGCCTCGTTTACTCGTTCCCTGTCGTTACTATCCACCACGAAAATCAGACCTGAAAAAAGGAGAGAGCAAAAGCAAGAGCAAAAAGAATGAGACACCTCCATTCATCCTGGTCCATGCTTCCTATACTCAAACTAAAATATGTAGTGACTGACCTTGTGTGTTCTGGAAGTAGTGCCTCCACAGCGGCCGGATCTTATCCTGACCACCTACATCCCACACTGTGAAACTAATGTTCTTATATTCTACTGTCTCTACATTAAAACCTGTACAGGAAAAAAACAAATGAAGCAAGTCATCAAAAATATGAGACAACAAGACAGAGACAGGGCTGAAGATCAGAGGAAACATCTGAGGTCAGCAAGGGCAGCAGGGTCCCAATCTGGGCCGTTTCTCATAATTCTACAGCCTCAGTGCGCCAACAGTGCATGTGACGATATTCACAATTCACACACCTCCCCCCACACACACACACACCTCCCCACACACCCCCACCCCACCCCGTAATGTTAGTTGTCTTGATTATTTTAAACAACAAATAATGCATATATTTTAGAATAAACTCCTTATGGAGATTAAGTTAGACAGCAAAAACAACAATGACTTTATAATTGGTGAAAACAGATGTCAAAGATTAAGGAAAATCTGTTACAGAAAGACAAAAACGGCCTGTTGTGGCAAAATAAATAACAGTCTATAACATGACTGACCGATCGTGGGAATGGTGGTGACAATCTCTCCCAGTTTAAGCTTGTACAGGATGGTGGTTTTGCCAGCAGCATCCAAGCCCACCATCAGAATACGCATCTCTTTCTTCCCGAAGAGATTCTTAAAGAGGCCTGCAAACATGTTCCCCATGGTGGCAGATCTGAGAGAGAAAGCAAAAGAGAAACAGAAAGTTGATCAGATTAAAAAAAAAAACCTTAACTGACAAATCAAAATAATTACAGATGATTTTTCTCTTAACCCCACTTTAGTCAGTTCATTAACATCAAATTGATGTGATTTAAGAGTCGGCAACAAGGAACTGGGACGATGAATAAAGAAGACCCATGGTTAGCACAACTGGTACAAACAGAATATCAGTCTTCCAGGCATGATCTGTCTCCTAGTTTTGAACTGGGGGTGTCATTTTAGATATCCTAACCACAAGCTACCTATAACAAAGAGCACAGCTCAGTCCTGCGAGACTACCAGAACTGGAAAGAGGGAGGGGAATGGCACAATGAGGTCAGTGATGTGGTGAATGTAGGCCACTGCAGGAAGGAGGGCTGCTGTAGGTAACCTGACCGGCTTGTAAAAGAAGACACCTGGCTTCTGAATTAATCAGAGAGAAAGAGAGACACAGAGAGAGAACATGCAAGTCCCCTATTGATTTAAGTTACATCTGAATCCAGACAAACCGTAACCCAAGAGATAACAGCCACAGCGTACCAGAAAATGCAGCCCTGGTACAGAACCACATCGCTTCTAGACACTAAAGCGCCAGTACGACTGTCACCATTAAACACCATTTAAAAAAATACAATAAAATGTGCCTGCTCTACAAAACAGCAAAAGCGAGTCAGCAGTTTGCATGCCTTCAAATTCTACTTTTCTTATTGCAAAAAAACAAAAACAAAAAAACACCTATTTATTGTCCCACTTAAATATTTTAACTCAATTATACTGTAGCCCTAGAAGGCTAAATGTTAAGAGTATTTCATTTTGTTAAGACATTTCAAAAACTCAAAACAAATCAGCAGATTTCTTAATTAATACAATATTAGACCGGAGCTGCGTCCGAAATCGCATACTTCCATACTATATAGTATGCGAAAAACAGTATGCGAGGTGAGTAGTATGTCCGAATTCATAGTATTCGAAAAACAGTAGGCGAGAAGAACCCGGATGACCTACTGCTTCCGGCCGAATTCCATTCATACTACCGTCATTCATACTATATAGAACGTACTATTTTGACGGTAGAGTAGTACGTACTAACTCAAATGTAGTATGTAGTATGCGATTTCAGACGCAGCCCTGGTGAATGGTATCTTTTACCTCTGATCCCGTTCAGTTTCTCTGAAGACTAAACGGGATCAGCTGGTGGCCTAGTGGTTAAGGAATTCGCCCTGTGATCAGAAAGTCTAGGTTCGATTCCCAAGACTAGGCACCTCTGAGGTACCCTGAGCAAGGTACTGTCCCAAGGTACCACTGCTCCCCGGGCGCAGTGTTCATGGCTGCCCCCTGCTTCACTTGGTGAGGAAGAATTGCATGCTGTTCACACTGTGTGCAGTGGTGTGTTCACGTATGACAGAGTTATCACTTTCACTGAATGTAATTTAATTTTTATTAAGAACTTCATGTATTAAGAGTTTAGTTTACTTTGTTTCCTTATTCATTTGTGACTATTTAGTTTCATAATTGAATAAACAGGAAGAGTTGTTGCTGATGACGTAGGCAAGAGCTGGTTCGCTAGTAGGAGATAAGAACTGAGCGTTTGGAAAACTAGGAACCACCCTGAGACATCTCAGGTTCACATAGACTGGCTTTGGCTTTTTGTCTCCCTAAAAGAATTAAGCGAAGAAGAGGGAAAAAATTGACCCAACAACACACCTTGAACCAATAAGTAGTGAGAGACTTTCACACTTCTGCAGAACTCACCTCAGTCAAAAACATCATTTTAACAACAACTTAGGCTGTGGTCTACATGTGTTTGGCTAAAAACAGTCACTGCTGGGTATCCTAACTCTATTCAAGCTTTTCATCACAGCCCAAAGCCTAATTTTCGTTCTTTGGCCTCTTAGTATTCATGTAAAGTCAAATATCTAGACATTTATTCCATTCCTTTTCCGCTCAGCATATTCTTAATGTGGTTAGCATATTTACTGTGTTATACAATTAGCTGGGCTATGTTGGACACATTCCTTTAAAATAAATTCAGCTGCACACTACTTTGGCCTAAATTTTTAAATATATAAATATTGTCAGTGAACCATTAAAAGTATTTATGTTACTACATTATTCTGACTGAATGCCAAATAAAACAACTCACTTCACAGCCTTGCAGATGGAGGAAGTGTGACATTTAGACATGCACAGTTTGAACAGCTAAACGGATAAATTCTAAAGAGATCCACGGAAAGGAAACAAACCAATTTCTCAGGATATAACAAAAATGCACAATTGTCATGTTATGCGGTTTCTCTAACGTCTAAGACAGAAGGCACCAGCATAACAGTGATGCCGCATGTTAAAAAGCTACCAAAAACTGTAAGTACAGCAATTTCCTGAATTCAGTGTTTTCTAACGCCAATGTGATTACTACCAATCACTTAATGTGTGTGTGTTACAGCCTCAAAGCTCTTTTGTTTGTCAACATTTAAACTGGACAGAACAAGAGAATATTTGTACAGCACCTGTTTACATTTAGGTTTAGTCAAAGGAAATGTGCCCATGCTGTGCTAATGTGTTAACAGGATATTTACCCATGGTAAAGGACATGCTGCTTGGTTGAGATGCAACAGCAAATACATGGCAAGTCTGGAATTTTAACCCATGTTGTGATGAAATGTTTAAACATAATGCTGGTGTTAGAAACATTTTCAAGTAGCACTGTTCTGTTTCTCTGTGAAATGAAGCCATATTTGGGGCTGATTGACAACACGCTGTTGATGTTTCTACATGCTACCAATCGAGATGTGCTACCAAGCCTCGATCTCTAATTTGAGCACTGCAGTACCAGTCTTGAGATTCATTACCATGAATCTGTGCCACTTGCTGTTTTATAGAGTGCAATATTTAAAAGTTCTTAATTGTTACTTTTGGCTTGTACACATACATTTTGGCACATGCATGCAGTCTTCAGTGCACAGCATAAAGGGCATAAGAGTTTTTTTTCTGCTTAAGGAACTCCTTGTTGTCTTCCTTGTTTTAGCCCATTTGTTACTCGTCTTTAGTTGACCAAAAAAAAACCCTCATAATCTGATTTCTTTATCTATGTTGTCTCCATCTTAAGTGAGTAGTTGCACAATATGTGAAAGTACAAGATTCATCTAATAAGATTGATCATCTTATAATATATATAATATTGCTATCAGGTAGGGTTTTATAAGCTAGAACGCAAATGGTAGTGCAAATCGATTAGTCAGGGAAACGGCATCTATAAAAGCAATCAATAAGACTTGGAGGTATACGACAATGGGGGGTGGGGGGGACCCCAGATAATTTGGAACCGATTCCCATTAACAACATAATTGACATTAAAACTTTCCAACAACGCAACAAAAACCTGGGAGCCTTTAAATCTGTTTTAATTACAAACATTATCAAACTGTGCTGACAAAACACACCTTCTGCTCTGAAAAGCTCACTAACAATTTATCATAAAGAGAACATCTCTAATTTGAGGACACTCAGAACATCATGTCATGGTATTATCTGAGTCCAGTTTGTTTGCACAGAAAAGCAATATATGAGCTTCCACACATTTGCAGCGTTAAGTCTCAAGCTCATTAGGGAACTCAGCAACTTGTCCAGGATTTGACATGAGGACTTAACATCCGTAAAGCACTGGTGTGTGAAACATTATATCAACAAACACATTCAGTAAGCTACTAAGATTTGTTATTGTGATTCTATTTCTCTTCTTTGTCTACTATTGTGTTAACTGAGTGAATGTTTTCTTTTACCCCATTTTAGAATTTACTTCTAGGAAGCACTTCAAATTGCATTTCATGTATTATGTGTTCCTTGTTGCTGTTTACGTTATTCACTTGTTGAAGGTACTGGACCTATTTGATTGATACATATATCTATTTTAGTTTTAATTATAACAGTATGTTCACCAAAAAAAACCCACGTGACCCTGAACACCAAAATGCATGTGACTAAAATGTAACAATAGATACCAATGCAACCATCATTGTACTATTTGGAAAATTAAAATTGCAGGACACCTCTAACCCACAGAGGTGGGTGTGGGTGATGCAGCCCTGATGTGCAACTTTCCTTAAATTACTTACATTTCACCCCCCTACTTTTGTAAGTTACTTGATCACGCATGTGTGTTACAGAAGCCTGAGAGTGCAGACCGTCAGCACAGCAATGGGGAAGTGCACTGGAACACTGACTCATAATGGAAACAGAGACACACACATGTGGCAAAGAAAAACTTTTGTCTCTCTCACAAAAGTTGTCTTTTACAACTTATAGGATATGTGCATAATTAGATATTATACAGGAGCCCACACCCAACTGGAGTTTACAGTAAGGGCTGCATATAAGACCAAGATGGAGGTTGTGTCAACCGCAGAGGTGCAACAATAGTCAAAATATGTGGCAGCTTAATTAATAATTAACACAATTTTAGCATTGATATGCACTACAAAGCCACAATACTCAATTTCAGTAGGTGAGACGCACAAAGGAGTGACATGTTGGTAGTTAAACTAAAATTATTTATTACTTCAATTGAGCACAAAAACAGCACTAACCGCAAATTGAGCCTCATGAGTAATTCACAAGGTCCACAAAGGATTAATTATTGACTGCGATAGGACAAGAGAAGGGAGGGGCTTTGGATAACGCCACATTCACCGGCCTCAACAAATATCCCCGTCCTGTAAAAACAAAGCTGACCTGCTCCCATGACAACCACCAAAACCGGCCCCTACCTACTGCCACACAAAAAAGGAGAAGAAAAGCTTTTCACACAGAGTCGCTGTTAACTCAGGAACACAATCGTACTGTAGTAACTCCCGCTTGTTGTATTTCCTCTCTTTTTAGAGATTCTCTTTTAAATTACAAACTAAAACTAAGCATGGCTTAATCCAGAAATTAGTGAGAATTACTGAAAATATGTATTTATTGACCTACAATAAGACTGGGTAATGAACGACAACTTGGGGCTGCAAATATTAAAGTAATTCAGCCAGAAATACTTAAGTTCTAAACTTATCACAAAATGCATGTTCAACACGACTGTACTGTAATAGCTCCTGTTTACTGTATTTCCTCTCTTTTGGATACTTTTAAATTACAAACTGAAATTGAGCATGGTTTACATCAGAAATGAGAGAGAATTGCACAAAATGTTTATTCACGGTGTTACAATAAGAATTGGCACTGAATGACAACTCAGGGCTATACATTTTAAAGTAATCCAGCCAGAGATTATAAGAGTACTGACTCATCACACTCAGATACAAAGGTATGTTAAACTTTGCTCCTTGCTATGTACTATACACTCAACAGTTTAATAATAAAACAGAAACTAAGATCACAGTATTAAAACTCAACAAATTCAGGAAATCAGTTATCAAAGGAAGCTACAATGACGAATAGCGACTGGAACACCTTCAAGCCTGAGTAATCTTTGGGGCAGCTGGTTAGTGACTCAGAAGGTTTTGAGTTTGAATCCCAGTGCTACTAGTGGTACTCCTGAGGTACCCTTGAGCAAGGTACTGTCCACACACACAGTGCTCCCCGGACACCTCCTGTTGGTGCTAGCCCACTGTTTCACTTGGTGAATGAGTTAAATGCAGAGAAAGTATATCACATCACTCACACGCAACTATAAGGGACCACTTTACTTAACTTGAATATAATACAAAAAGCTGATACATGTGGTGTTGAGGTTTCTGTGGTATACACCCTCTGCACCTGCTTCTGGATGAGCAGCAGAAGAGTAAACACAAGCATGTGCGAGGTGGCTGGAGGGGTGCGCTTCTATCTGAATGCCTGAGACGGAAACACATGACCACATCTGATCTCTTCCACAATGTCCTTGTTGCGACAGACCCACAGCCTAAGATAGTGACAGCCCATTCCTGACCAGAAACCAACATATTAAAGCCACTTTAAAGCCACATGTAGCAAGTTGTGTATAAAATTAGTCTAATATGATTTAACAAATGAGCCCTAATTAAGAGACGATGCTAGTTAACCAACTACTTATACATAACATGAATATAAAGCCAACTGATGATGAACCAATACAATCACTGTTGGTTGGTGTTCATCTTTGCAATATTATTAATACTACATCAGCAATAACATCCAGGATTTCTTTTAAAGAAAGTATTTCTCTGAATGAATTAAGTAATTACTGTGTTTTTCGTTAAAGATTAAATAAGAGAATTCCAAAGATGATCACAAGAAATAATCTCTTAATACTCAATGTTAGTAAAGATATTAGGCCATCTGACAAAGCACAAACAGTTTGCATTTCTCTTTTTAAATTATACAAAGTCATCTTTATACTAAACATTACATGACAGATATAAGGCCATATGATGAAAGATGAAGCAATACAATGGCTTACACAACATTTGCCATATTATTTATAATCCACGCAACACTTCTATGTGAAAATAGATTACAAAATTTTATTTAATACTCAAAATGACCAAAATATGACCAACAATTAGAACACATCAGATATAAGGCCAGATTAAGCAGTACATCAAATATTTGGCAGTCCTATTTTCAATATTATCATCATCATTATACCTGCAATAACACCAACATTTCTAATTAATAAAGCAATTCTCCGGGTGAATTAATTTACTGCGTTGCTTAGAAAAAATAAGAGATTGACGTGAGATAAACGCATATAACCAACAAATTTAACCACAAAGTTATAGAAACATAGCAAAATAACATTAATGGCAAGTCAGAAAAATACACGTCTTCATAAAGAAGCTTTATCAGGTCGACAAGCCCAGATCAGGCCTACACACTTATCCAGCTGACTACAAAACAAGATCAGCCAGCAAAACTGTTCACCTACTCTTTCCCACTGATACACTTCCAGTACAATTTAAATTTCAAGATGAAGAACACGTCTCCCTTTTTGGACCACGTATTTATCTCTTTTGTACATGGAAGCCCTTCAATGATAAGCCTCGTTAGCCACCAAAGGCTAACAGATGATAAAAACAGTAAATGGACTAACAACCGGAGACTTATTTAAGCTCTGGTGCGTTCTTAATTGTCCATAGACGTGATAAAAGCAGACAAAGAAGAGTCAAAATGAATATAATTATAAAAAATACTATAAAGCGGTTGGTCCGTCCGGTTAAACCAGCTGGCTTAGCTTAGCACAAAAGCTAACGAACGTATTCGCCGGATTTAAAAGGTGTTCGCTTGGTCGCCTGATTGTTAACCTTGATAGCATGAATTAAAACTGTATAAACATATTTTTGGTGTTTTAGAATGAGAAATTACCTTGTCGGCACGGCTTCTCAACGAAAATCCGTCTCCTCCCAACCGCTAGTAACAAAATGGCGTCTCTCTCTGGTTTACAATGGGGGCCCTTGGTCCGGCCCGCCCACATCCAGAAAAAGTCCAATCAGCTCACGCAAAGTGGTCAAAAGTTTCGCCCATAAACACGTTTCGTCCAATAACGGGGTCCTAAACCGCCACCATCAAGACTCTGAGATCAGTCGTGTTTTCAGGGCGTGTTTTTTTTTTTAAGTTTTTTTTTTCAGTTCAGTTTCAGTATATTAATTTACTTAGCTTTATTTTATCATATACAAAAAAACAACAGAAGCCCAAGACACATTCATGAAACATCTATCTCCACTTTCAGTTTCCACACGGAGTATTAGGCTGGTTAAACGTCCCTCCCCGAACAGGAGGCTATCCGTTCTCTACTAACACCGGGCAGGCGCTACCTGCATTATATGGACAAAAGTATTGGGACTCACATCTTAATTCTATATGTTATCATAAATAAAGTGTCCAGGGAGCAGTGTGTGGGGACAGTACCATGCTCAAGAATAACTCAGTGGTGAAATACTGGGATTCAAACCCACATCCTTCTGATCGCATGGTCAATGCTCTAACTTCTAGGCCAGGGCTATTCAACTGCAGTAGCAAATGGGCCGGATATAAAAGTCACTGGTGGTTCGCGGGCCACAGAATTTCGTGCTGTCCAGGCATCGTTCCAGGGGCCCGTTTATCCGGGGGGAGGGATGCTGACGGGTTTCTGCGCCGGCCCAAAATTACCATCAGCCCGTTATGCCTGATGGCCAGACATAGCCGCTTTAACGGCGTCCGGTTCTAAACGAGAACTTTGACCGTTAAAGTCGTTAGAGTACATACTTCACCGAACTAAAACTGCAAAGAATTTCCCCTCGCTGTGTGTGTGACCGGATTCTCCTTCGTTACTGCCAGCTCTGCTCTGCTCATTTTTTGACAAATTCTGCCTCTTTTGACTGCAATTGGCTAATCATTTGGCAACTTCTGTGCTCGGATTGGTTAATTTTATACAACACAACAGATGATCAGTAAAAGTTGCAGGAGACTACCAGCCAATCATGATCCAAAACCCATAACTTTATTAAATCACAAGAATCACACACTGATTTACTGGCAGTCTTGTGGGCCATAAAAAAATTCATAAGGGTCGGATCCGGCCCGCGGGCCGCTAGTTGAATAGGCCTGCTCTAGGCCACCAGCTGCCTTTATATATACAAAGGTTTTGCCACAGGCTTGTTTTTCAGTGTTTGTAGGCCCTTTACCTTCAGCAAAGGGCAATCTTCAGCAGACCAAGACATTTCTAGCAATGCCTCTAACTTTGTGACCACAGTTTGTGGAAGAACCCTTCCAGAAAGACTGTTCCCCAGAGCACAAAGCAAGTTCCATAAAGACATGGCTGAATGAGTTTGGTGTGGAAGAAACTGACTGAGCCAGGCCTTCTCGACCAATGTCCGTCCCTGACCTCCTAAATGCTCTACAGAATGAATGGGCACAAATTCCCACAGAAATGCAAATATCTTGTAGAAAAGCCTTCCAAGAACAGTGGAACCTGTTATAGTTGCAATGGGGCCCTCTTATTCACTATCAGAAAGCTCGGCAGCCCTATGAAATCTACCCCTAAAACATAGGAGGAAAGGGCGTGCAGAGAAAGGCTGTTAGATATCAGCATCTTCCAAAGGGCCAGAGAACAAAATGAGTTATGATGAGAGAGACTGGAAGAGTTGCAGGAGGAAAAAATAAGAATTATGCAGCTCTATGGACAAGAAACAATGGAGATAACGCAGAAGTTGAAGAAGGATAAGAAAGAATATGAAACAGAGAAAAAAAAAAGAAAGAATTGGGCGATACGTATTAAAGGTTGAGCATGGGAGAGGTTAACAGGGCCTTTTATAGGAGGTCTGCGATACACAGTTTAATGACTGGTCAAATTAAATATTAACTTAGATTAATACTTACACTTTTTTGCATACATTTACTGGGCTAAACATTCTGGGATCAACCAGGTTTTTAGAACATGGGGGCAAAAATGTTTGCGTCAAAATGCATTATTCTATGTCTTTGTCTCCCATAGAATGAGGACAACCAGGTTCCAGTTCAGGTGGAACTGCTGGTGCTGGATGAAGAGGAGTTAAACCAGGTGTGTTCTAGCAGGGATATCACCAAACTGTGCAGGACACTGCTGTTTTTAACTGAGCTGTGCACCTGTGCAGCTGTGAACTGATCTAACCTCTTATATTCTTTTCATGAATATATTCTTTTTAAAGCATATCATTGAGTTCAATAATTTAACCATGTGCAGTATCACTTGAAGTTTTCTTAACGGGTCCTAAATAATTTAATTATATGCAATATATATTTATTATATTGCAAAAGTGAAATTTTGTGAACTACTGATCTCTATTACATGCTCCTAACCACCATTTGTGTTTAGTAATTCACTTATATTGTTCCTGTCTCTGTGTCTTTGCGTCCGTGTAGTCGTAAAATAAGCAGTTTCCTCTGGAATAAAGTTTTCTGATTCTTAATCAGATTTTATGTCTCTGTCCCTGTCTCTCACAGGGTAAGGACCACCAGCCTCCAGTTTGTGTGAAGGTGCTGGATGAACAAGTAACCAGTCAGATAACACGTGGAATGACTGGACAGGAGAGGACTGGCTCATTTGCTGTTTGAGGTTTTCTGAAAAACATTCAAACTATCCAGTGTCAGCATCTGGTGAACAGGTATGACAACGATAGTCTGAAAACACACTCCAGGAACAAGGCAGGAGCAGAGATCAGTTATCAGGGGCAGACAAAGTACCAAATAAGAGGCCAAGTACCAAATGAGTTCAATAGCAAAAAGCCAAGAAGGATATCAATAAACACTGAATACCAACAATCAGCAATATTTCACATGGCCTCATTGTTACAACCAGTCCTTATTTAATTAATGTAACATAGAAAACTAGAGATCCCTGTAGTGGCAAAGAGGGTGAACTGCACAGCGGGATGTCACCAAACTGTACAACACACACACACACACACACACACACACACACACACACACACACACACACACACACACACACACACA
>JBBJLR010000029.1:5643919-5662726 GCA_037577145.1 Brachypetersius gabonensis
CTTATTTCACTCAATGAAATGCAAATCAGTTTCTATCTTTTATTTAAAGTTATTTTTTCAATTTTCCTTTTGATGTGTTATCTGTCACTGTTAAAATAAACCTACCATTAAAATGATATTGTTCTGAGACTTTTCATTTCTTTGTCATTGGACTTACAAAATCTGTGAGGGGTCAAATCATTATTTCCTCGTGGGCAACTGCGGTCCTGGAGGGCTGTAGTCCATCACGTTTTGGTGATTTCCCTGCTCAGAAACAGCTGGTTCACCTCACCAGTTAATTGTCAGGTTTAGTGAATGTGTTTGAGGAGAACCACCATCAAGGAGAATCGCCATCAACCACCTCCAGCACCGGAGTTGCCCACCCCTGATTTAAATTATGCCATGGGGTATTTTGGACGCCCCCCCCCCCCAAAGGCCCCTCCCCATTCCTCTTGCTCCACGCCCCTTTTTTAATACCACGAGCGCTGTTTCACCCGCGCGCACACACCTACACACACCTACACACCAACACACACGCACGCAGCGCGATGAAGAGCAGCGCCGAGCCGTCGCCATGCGCACCGGGCTGCCGAGAACCGCCTGCCGCCTGCTGCCGCTCGCCCTCGCCCTCTGCGCGCTGCTCCCGCACGCAGCCGCCTACTTCGGGTCAGTAGAGGGGTCAGAAGTCTGGGGGGGTTGGGGGCTGGGGTTCGCCCTGGCTGCTGTTTCGTCCGTTCTGGTGGTCTGGGTCTGGATATCGTTACGCGCTCTGTGCGTAATTACGCACGAGTCTCCCTGCGTTTTGACGGCTTGTTTCCAATCCTGCCAGGGTTTCATTAATCTGGGTGCGATGCTTACATCACCAGTCTGCTGTTTTGACCTTTTGTTGTGATTTAAGTGGCTTTTCTCCACACAGACGTGTCCTGTGGTTACCACACTTGTCATTGGGACGAGCTTAGCTGTCTGAAGTTTATGTATTTATGCCCAAAGCGCTGGGGTTTTTATTTTCTGTTTTGAAAGAGAGGGGAGTGTAGCAGGCTTCTCCCAGATGTTCCCTCGGCTGGTTGTTGGCAGCGCTACCTCATCATTAAGCTCCTACTCTGGCTTGCCTTCACAGAACATCACTGCCCAGATTAATGTGTGCTGTAGCGTTTCCCTGCGTCTCTAAAATATTGATATGGTGCTCAATATTTTTAGACGCACGACCACTCAGGAATGTGGGTCCGAAAGGGCAGGCCAGGGAAATGCTTATGTTTTTGTGAAGAATATCAGATATTTTATTATAATGTTCATTTATTATGGGATATGTAGTGTGGTAGATTAAATGAAGTAGGTGCTGTTTGTCCTGCTTCCTGCTTATCCTGTCCTGCTTATGATTGAACACTCATTTTCTTCCAATAAGAGGAGACCAAGCAGCCCTCTCTGATGGGGTCATGGCTAAGGGCTCAGAGGGTCAGCCATAGGGACTATATTTTACATAAAAGCTGTTTTTGGGACTTAGTCTTTTGAGACATAGTCTTCATACACACCACACTTTAGGTCAACACAGCTGAATCTTTTATAGTTCAGATGCCAAACTAGACTGCTAGAATTATATGGAAGTGTTGAAAGAGTGGGAGTTGACTGGTTTGTGAGGATTGACTGGTCACTTTATTCTCATTATAGGGTCCCTGTCTCTGAGGAACTTTTAGTTTGCTGTCTTTGTTTCATTCCGGGAATCTCTGTTCAGATGCTGCTAGTCAAATTTAAGCTGCATTCAAAACACATGAGCAAAAGCATGTGCATGCAAATCGTTCACCAAGAGCAGGAGAGAGAGAAAAAATGAGGTGCCGCTTTAACTTTTAACACTGCACTACTCGCTAATTAATCACATAGACAGACAGACAGACAGTGTGTAATAGATAGTGTGTAAATATACTTTAACTACTAATTTTTGTTGAGTTAATTTGACAATATATTTTAATTTAAGAATAAAATAGAATTGTTTACCCTTTTTGGTTTTAATTTGATTATTTTCTGCTGGCACTGCTCACTTTGAATTTTAGAAACTCCTGTGCTTTTAAAGAGATCAGTGCTAGGCTTCTGGGTCTGAGTTCTTACCTAAAGTTGATTATAATAAGCTTTTATTTCTATGCATTCCTTTTTCTGTTATAGTGAACAGAGAGATTGTGATTTTACTTGTGAATTCTAACACAGACTGCATGTGTCTGCAGTGCACTTGCTAATCTTAATCAGTGGTTCCTTTTGTGTTAGAACCTTGTGGGAACCTTTCCTGCCTTTTTGACACACAAAATACACACACACACACACACACACACACACACACACACACATGTATATGTGTATTTCCTTTCATTTTGGCCATTTTCAAGAAACCAGTGAGCTGAACGTTTCCCATTATTAATCCATCTGTCATTCTAAACCACAGAACTCGTTCTGATTGGTCTGTAGTGATGTCATTTTTATAGAGTTGTCCCTTGGGTGGACTTCCCTGAGTGCCATGTGTAATTTTAATACTTTTATTCAGCCTAAAATTAGGGTTTGCTTTAAAATAATCTGTTTAAAATGTAATATAATAATATAATGAAGTGCAAATAATATACAAAACACTTATTTGAGTGCTTGGTTTTGTACTTATCTATTTTCATTTTATTTTTTTTTTGTATTTTAATCCAAATTTATTTGGATTCTATTTTCATCCTGTTTATATATTGTGATCCACAGAAAGATAATAAAACAAATATGTAAAACAGAAAAATCATGATAATAAGAATAACAAAAAACAATAAACATAAGGAATATATGTTATAAGGAAAATATGTCATTGTACATAACAGTAATATGGATATGAGCAGTGATATTTTGCATGGTGAGACGACTGCACATAATAAGATATAGCACATAATGAAATGATTAAAAATATTTGTGAACAGCTACAGGCTATAAATAAGAATATACTCACCTCTCAGATCTGTGCTCAGGTATGCCCAGAAGACACATGGTCTAGGCGTGGGTGTGTTAATTACTGGGGTCTGGAAAGTGTTTTAAATCAATTGTTTTTTCCTCTTTGTTTCTCCAGGCTCACAGGTCGTGAGCCCCTACTCTTCTTGCCCAGCCCGCACCCCCTGGATGCCCCCAGTGGCAAAGCACATGTGAAGCAGTGCGAGCAGATGAGCCTCACACGCAGGCAGAAGCGTGTGTGCCGCCGTGAGCCCGGACTACCTGAGACTCTGCGTGAGTCTGTCCGCCTCAGTCTGCTCGAGTGCCGCTACCAGTTCCGAAACGAGCGCTGGAACTGCAGCCTGGACGGGAGGGCCAGCCTGCTGAAGAGAGGTGAGGGGAACCCTTCAAGAGGAACCAGAATCAGAGCCAGAACCAGAAAACCTTACTGATTCTGGAGAAAACTGCTTGTGATCTGACTACACAGACACACAGAGACACAAAGTCTAAATAAATCCAAAAAAATCTGCAGAACACACTCTGTATGAAAGACACTGTATATAAACACAAATGCTGAGGTACTAATACTAAAAACAAATAACGTACAGTAAAGTGAATTACTAGTAACACAAATAGTGGTAAGGAGTCTGTTATTGCACAATAAGAAAACATTATTGATCCCGGAGGAAAATGCTTATTGTCACGACTACACGGACACACAGAGACAAAAAAACAAAACAATATAAAATCTAAAGTCAAAATAAATCAAAGTATGGAGTATGAAATACACAAGACTATATACACAAAAACTGGTGTATACATACTATAGATAAGTAACTTACAGTTAAGTTAATTCCTATTAACCCAATAGTGGAATATATTATTGCACAGAAACAGAGATCAGTAGTATATAAGTAAAATTGACATAAGTAGTGATTTTTCACTACTTTTTATTGGACATAATGATAGTGATTTAGCAGCCAATAAGAAAACTGCAAATGATGTTAAGCATGAAATTTCTACAGTCATAGTAGACATGCATGCCTTTGTACAGTGAGAGGAATGCTAGGGTATAAATACTATTGACAGCTTAGCGTTAACTGTTTTACTAGTAACACAAATGGTGGTTAGATATTGTTCTCTATAACATGTCTGTTATTGTACATAAAAGAGATCAGTAGTAGATTAGTAATGTTGACATAAGTAGTGATATTTCACATGATGAGACACATAATTATAAGATATTGCACATAATGAACAGGATTTAGAAGCCAGTAAGGAAACTGCACATGATATTTCCAGAGTCGTAGTAGACATGCATGTTTTTGTACTGTGGAAAGAATGTCAGTGTATAAATACTATTGCTAAGTAACTTATCAATATGGTGGTTAGGAGTCTGTTATTGCAAGCAGAGATCAGTAGTAGATATTATATTGACATACGTAATGATATTTCACATGGTAAAACTATTGAGGATAATAATAAAACAATATTGCGTATAATTAAATAATTATAATAAATTTTGAGAACAACTACAGGCCATAAATAACAATATACTCACATTCAAATGAACAATTCCACATCAATGTGTTGAGATGAAATGCAAAATAATTTATAAACACAACACATGAAGTAATAAGATAAGATAAGATAAACCTTTATTAGTCCCACAAGTGGGTAAACGTTTGTACAGACAACACAAAAATTTACATCATATGTACATCTTTTAAATTTAGTAAATAAAGTCTAAATTAAATTCACAAATTGAAAGAAAAAAATTAAATACATTTAACTTCTGTTCTTTCATCTATACAACTAGTGAACTCTGGTCAGTCTAAAATGCTAGTGTTTCCATGTTTATTGCTACTTTTTATTATTGTAATCCTGATTCTGGTTTATAACTTGTTATTTTAAAAGGTTGATTTTAATGGAATTAATATAATCCAAACATTGAAATGCATATTTTATAGCATATATATTTTTTTCTTTTATGTGTACTTTAATCTAACAGATTCTTTCTAAGCAGTGTCAAGAGGGGTGGAAGGTGTAAGCCAATCAGAATGCAGGAATTTTCTGAAATAGCCAGTCGCAGTGCAGAAGGCGGGTTTAAAATTTTAGCATGTGCAGAAAAAAAGGCCCAGCAAGGCCTCTGATCTATTTTTAGCTGGAATGGTGGGCGCGCGGCCGGTTATGAGAGGAAGAGGGCGGTGCGAGCAGAGACTTTCATCTCCAAAAAAAAAGAAGCAAAAAAACTTTTGTAGTCAAAACAGCAATTAATTGGATCCAAATACACCCTAACGACGGGGTTCCGGGGGTAAAAAAAACAACGGAGTTAAAAGGTTGCATAGGGATCGAGCTCACTGTGGCTACAACTCAAATGATCTCAAACTACTGAGATCTTTCTCTCTCTCTCTCTCTCTCTCTCTCACACACACTCTCTCTCTCTCTCTCTCACACACTCTCTCTCTCTCTATCTCTCTATACATACATACATAGATTGACAGATAGATAGATAGATAGATAGGTAGATAGATAGACAGACAGATATTTTGATTGATAAATTGATTGATAGATATAGATATAGATATATGGACAAAAGTCTTGGGACACACCAGTCTCTTTGGGTTACTTCTAGGCCCCTTAATAGAACCTTTTCTATTCCAGCATGACTGTATCCCAGTGCACAAAGTGAGCTCCATAAAGACATGGCTGGATGAGTTCAGTGTGGAAGAACTTGACTGGCCCACACAGAGCTCTGACCTCAACCTCATCCAGCACCTTTGGGATAAACTTGAACAGAGATTGTGAGCAAGGCCTTCTTGTCCAACATCATCAGTGTCTGAGCTCATAAATGCTGTACAGAAAGACTGGGCACAAATTCTCACAAAAACTCCAAAATCTTATTATAAGGCTTCCAAGAAGAGTGGCCCAAAGTCTATGGATTTGAATGCAGTATGGTCAGATGTCCCACTATTTCTGCTCATATATATATTTTATATATTATAATATCACTTTAATCTAGGGCATTGCTCAGATTTGTACTAGCATGTCCCACAGCCAGTCCTGCCCTTAAAAAATAATGAGTAATCTTAAAGGAATGGTTCACTGAAAAAAAATCATTTACATCTTTTTCTTCTTGTTTCAAGCCCAGTCAGTTTGCCACAATATGTTTAGTGTCGGAAGTTTGCTTCCTGAGTTTTGCACTCGGGTGCTCTAGACTTTGTTTAGTTCTGCTTCATCAACCTTTAAGGCTTATAACCTTATGGAAACGTTTCTACCTAGAACCTTACGCAACTGGTTTTTTTTTTTTTACGCAACCTTTATAGAAGTTCTCTTTGCATTTTCAGGTTACATTTAAAAAGTACAGTTCTCTAAAAACATGCCCTGAATATTTTTTCAAGGAACTGTTGTTCTTGCATGGAATTGCACAAAACTTTAGGTGTATGTAATTCAAAATGGACTTAACTAAATAGGAAAAGCTATGAAAAGAGAACAAAATTGTAACAATGGACCAGACAGGGTTTAAGCCTAACGGTGGATTAAAAAGAATGTTGAATGATGAATCACTATTAACACTGGATTTTAGTCCAAGATTAGGTTTAATCTTCGTCTGGGAAAACAAGCCTTACAGTTTAATCGCATGATAAATCTTGCATAGCAATACAGTGGAGTTTTGGTTTGAGTTGGTCTTTTGTACAGAAAAGTAACCTCAAATAAACTGTTTTATTTTGCATGTTTCAGGATTTAAGCAGGATAAAACTCTTGTTGCTCTAAAGACATGATAAAAACTTCATTATCTTTTGCTGTTCTTTCAGAATATTATCCAGATATCCTGGCAGCATTAAATTCTTAAAATCAGAATCAGATTTTTTTTCTAAGATACCAAAACTTTGTCTTTGGCAGAAGCTGTGTAAATAAAAATGATTATTTTCACTTCAAATGGAAAGTAAACCAGGCTGACTTGAATAATGGTTTAACACATTATTGTTTGCTTGAAGTTCAGTACTGTCAGGTATTTTATTTCTGAGTGCAGTGAATATTAAAAAAAGAACATATTATATAAATATGCCAATAATATAAAGGAGATAATTCATGCCCTGTTTTTCTTCTTTCCAGCCTTTAAGGAGACAGCCTTCCTGCTGGCAGTGTCTTCGGCAGCACTCTCGCATGCACTGGCTAAAGCCTGCAGCTCTGGACGCATGGAGCGCTGCACATGCGACGACTCTCCGGGTCTGGAGCAGCGCGAGGCCTGGCAGTGGGGAGTGTGTGGGGACAATGTGAAGTACAGCACCAAGTTCCTCAAAAAGTTCCTGGGCCAGAAACGGGTCAGCAAAGACCTGCGAGCACAGATCGACGCCCATAATATCAACGTGGGCATCCGGGTGAGTGGCTTAAGCATCCAGTCTACTTTCATCCTTTAGCTCTGAACTGCAGAGCAAAAGGGGTCCTAGTATACTGCACAAAATATATTACACTGACAACGCTAACTCATTTCTTCCTTTAATGAAGTGAGTAACTTGACTGCCTCATGATATTGAGTCTGCTGAAACCTGTGCAGCAGTGAACAACATACATACAAAGTTATTAGAATCATAAATGACTTTAGGATTACAAAATGAATTGATTTGACATCTCGTTAATAATTTGACATAGTGAATTCATGGTGATGTGACAAAGACATTGATAATGCTATGATGACTTTTGAGAACCTTTAAAAGCACTTTATAAATAAAATATATTACAGTAACCCCTCATTTTTATGTGGATCAGTCACAGTCGCGGATTCAGTCTAACACAGATTTTTTCTGAGAACCAAACTCTCAGAAATCCTCACAATAACGCGAAAACTTCAAATATCCTCCGCCTTTGTTTAACAAATATGAATGTAAATATAATATATAACTATAAAAATAGAAAGTGTGTCTTGAAATGGTAAAATACCTCTGAACTTAGAGGCGGGAGGTTTGAAAGTAGCTAATCCGAGAACGTTATGTAGAGTGCAGGCGCAAACCTGCTGCATGTTGTAGCATGACTGCTCTGTGCCTTGGTACGTATTTTAGTGTTTTAAACTGTTTTCCCAACATTTTCAACAGTTATCTCAGTTTATTTAGTATTAGTATTAGTCTATTCCAAAGTTTCTTTTCTGTACAAGTCTTTGTTTTGGCTCGCCACACGCTGCTAATGCTAACATGCTCTGCTAATGCTAACGGTTTTTAAGCAATAAAGTTTTCTGATTCTGATTTTGATTATTTATTTCTCCTTGCTGCTACCCTTTCCAGCGTCTGTGGCATATCCAGACCAGAATCTCCCTCGTGGATTGTCTCACTGTTTGTCTTTTTTCCTTCTTAAAGCCCTGCATTTTTATTACTGTAAATTAAATTAATGGCGAATACAGGTTTACCTTTACATTTTCTTTAAGGGTAATGCATTAAAATGAGTTGAAATTAATGTGTTTTGGGAGCATACTTGGGGGCGTATTTAGGGTTTACACTATAAAAAAGGCATTTTTTATCAAAACACAACAACGCGTTTTTTCACTATACGCAGGTGCTCTTGGACCGTAACCCCCACGAAAAGCAGCGGGTTACTATATTATTATTATTGTTGTTGTTGTTGTTCTTGTTATTTATTATGACTTGGCAAAGGGGGGACAAAATGATTGTAATTATAGTATAAATTACTATATATTATTTAAGTCTTACCAAGCTAAAAAATAAATGAATAAATGTTATGAAAATGAAGGTAAGATGAGATTTCACTACACTGGCACTATCATGATCTTCCTTATATAATTATGGATTGATATTTTTTGTGCATATCTGCTGTTGCCGATAAATACATCATTCATGGCACTTAATTTACACAAAAGGGAGTAAAAAGTCTGAGCACTGCTGGTTTAAATGCTCTTCCATCAAGGTTCTTGTGTTTTTGTTTTTTTTCCCTACGACCTAAAATTAAAGAAATTAGTTATTTATGAGTGTTTGTGTGACGCCATTGTTATAACCCCAGTAGTAATTATTATTATTACATGTATTTAAAATACAGTAACTTTGGTTCTATGTGACATAGGAACATCAAAAAAAAACTCAGAATGATGTCTGACACCTCACAATAACTTCAACACAAACCAGGGAAGCTTCAATATAAGGAGCTGTTTTGCTGCATTATGATAATTTCCTATTCTTGTCGGCATGGAACAAGGGGTGCCGCCCTTGTTCCATGCATTAATAAATATTGGTTTGAAATATTGGTCAAATCTAAATATCACTAATAAACGCTCTTAGCAATTATCGATACCAGTATGATACATATAAAAGTATAAAAGTGATATAAAAGTGCATCCCTAGTCACAGGTATGACATGTGCGTGGGTGGACCCTGGGAGGCCAGCCTGACCAAATCCAGCCTGGCAAAATCATTTCTCTCCCACCTTCTCTTCCTCTGCTCTCTCTCATGATTTGAAGGGTGCGGCTCTCTCTGCCAGCAGCCTGAAGGAGACTTGTCTGAGTGGGGTGAGGCAAGCAGGCAGGCAGGCACCGGCCGGCTCTCTGGAGCCAGGTGTTTCTTCCTCTGGCCCAGGCTTGCTTGCGGGGGCCCTCCGAAAATTAGAGGCCTCCCATCGGGACGATTATACCGTGAAGAGGCCTCTGTAATATACGAGCATTTTTTCCACATACTGTGTGCCTCCCGCACGGCTGATTTGAGTGCCGCTGCCACAGCACTCAAAAGACTTCCATAAATCCTCATAACATCTTCCACAACGGGCCCGTAACCAGGAGACAAGCAACCTCAGGAAAAGAGAGAGACAGAGAGACAGACTGAGAGGGTGAAAGAGGGCAGTCCTGATCAGGCTCAGGTTCTGCTGCATTTCTGAGGTTACACCTAAGGGAAAATACAAGCCTAGGTGTCAGAATTCCTGTTATTTTTCCTTCTGTTTCTCTGTCTCTCTCTTTATCTCTTGACTGCCCCTAGGCTCTTTGGGGGGCTTCATACCTTTGCAAGGCAGAACATTGTATGTATAGCCCATCCCCTTTCTCATATCAACAATTGAATCTCACCCTTAACTCACATCCCACTGGCAAAAGGACTTTGTCCTGGACATAATCTCACCAGGAGGCCACTTTCATGTGTCTGCTTTAGGGGATGACCTCTTGACCACATATTTAAATGATAGTTTGGCAATAAAGCAAATGTGCAGTTTCTATCTTAACCCAATTGTAGGGAATCAGCTACATGTTTGGTATCTAAGGTGTTTTAGTTCTGCAGAATTTATAGCAAATACCCCACCAATTCACACACACAACTCAAACCACAGTGGAGAGTTAAGTAATCTCATATACTGCATATGTGGTTTTTGTCTTCACTGTAAATGAGTTTTAAAGATACACTAAATTTGCTTTCCCAGGTGCATATCTGTACACTTTCTGTTAACTATTAAGCCGAAAAAAATAAATCCTTTTTAAAAATAATTACGACACAATATGGTAGAACTATGTTCCCTAACTAAAATTATTAGTAACTTATCCTTGACATTGTATTTACCCTGATAGGTAGAGTTTTTTCTGCATAGTAAGAGTCATCTATCGGCCTGAATTTTGTCATTTTGTAACTAACAAATAAGTCTCAGCGATCTGAATACAATTGGGGTAAAAGGAAAAGATTTCGGTAATTCAGTTTTTGTTCTTTTATGTGTGCATCTATCATGAGACGAGGCCGTGTTTTTATAAGACGTGTTTTATAAGTGTTAACATTTCAGAACAAAATGACCTTATACAGCCTCACAGAGCTTAGACTGGAAGACAGAGAATGGGAAAAGTCTAGAATTGAACAAATGTTTGGGGGGGCTGGGGGATGTGGGGATATCAGTTCAGAAAGAGGGATGGACAGAGAAAAAGAGAGCAGGTCAGAGGTGGATGAAATGCTGTCCACACGGCCATTTTTCTGCATCCATCACCTCCACCACACTAAAGCATGCACATACACATGCATACACTCACGCACACACACACTCACGCTCACATAGCCTGCAGGTAAGTATCTTTCTGTCAGATAGGAAGCTAAGATAAGATCTTTTCTAATGAATCAGTCTGATCGGGCTGCCGCCACTACCATTTTTCTCTCATTGAGAGTCTCCAGTGTTTTTCCACCCTCTTTCTCAACAATTCTAACACTGTAGGATGCAAAATGAAATCTGAATTATGTCAGTATGGGCAGAAAAGACATTGACATCAGACAAATGTTTCGATATTATAAGGTGATGATGTATTTATTACACTCTGGATGATCATAATATTTAGTCAGCTCTGGTCTTTGTGCTAAAATGTTGCGCAAAAATGTTGAGATTATATTCATTTCATTGCATTTGTTTTATTAATTCATCTTCAGAATTAAAGGAGAAAGTTACAACAGTAATTTGTAAATTGACCCGTAAGTTGGGCAGGTTTGGCTAAGCTTATTAGAAAAGAAGTTATACATTTATAAGTAACTCAGTTAGGTCGTTGGTTAATAAATATTTTTGCAGGGCTAGGCAGGTTGGCACTCATACTGGGTCATAAAAAAACGCTGACCTGCGCATCAGCAGTGCACAATAAATTTCAGATATTGACATCAACCCACAGTGCCCGTATTGGTGTATTTGAACCCTTTTGTTTTTTCACGTTCTGCCCTCAGGGCTCAAATTCCTCTCTTTATTGTGAAAAGACGCACGTTTCATCATCAGTTGCTGCTGCTGACTCTATACCCACCCTGGATGATGAACCCCAGGATATTAGAATCAGAATCAGAAACTTTATTGATCCCAGTGGAAACTACTTATGCAGTCACACAGAGAACACTATAAAATATAAGGTCTAAATAAATCCAGTAAAAACTGCAGTGGGGAGGAAGGACAACACTGTGGAGTGAGTGATCACAAATAAGTGTGAAAAATGTTTGTTCTAATTATCATCCCATGTGCCCATAATGTATTCAGCAAACATGAAAAAGGCTTGAATGTGATGCGAAAAGATCAGATTTTTGTGTTCTCACGTTTGTTCCCTCTCCCATTCTCTCCCAGGCTGTGAAGAGTGGTCTGAAGACGACCTGTAAGTGTCATGGCGTCTCCGGATCCTGTGCCGTGCGAACATGCTGGAAGCAGCTCTCGCCTTTCCACAACACGGGCCGCCTACTAAAATTCCGCTATGACAAAGCTGTGCACGTCCTCAGCCTCACCAACGCTGCTACAGGAGAAACTGAGCTGTCTGGCCCCCGTCGCCACAGCAATGATGCGGGTCCCTGGCCCCGTCCCACAGACCTGGTGTTTCTGGAGGAGTCGCCTAGCTTCTGCAGACCATCCCGCTACTCACCCGGCACTGCCGGGCGCCCCTGTGCCAAGGACACAAGCTGTAGCAACCTGTGCTGTGGGCGGGGCTACAACACAGCCCTGCGCCTCACCAGGCTGTCCTGCCACTGCCAGGTCCGCTGGTGCTGCCACGTGGAGTGCCAGACCTGCCTCCGGGAGGAGGAGGTGTACACCTGCAAGAAACACTGACATGGTCCCCTTACTACTGTTCTCCACAGTGGACAATCAGAAATAGTCCTCAAATCACTAGTTCTAACATTGGATGAGCTGTAGCACTATAATGATTATTATAGGGACAGTACTGGTCCGTTAATCACTATTCACTACACTGAAAACCAGCAGCAACACCATTATAAAGAACCAAATTGGACTCCTAATCACTGTTGTCTACATTGAACAGTTTGGAGCACAATATAGACCACTATTGTAAGAATTACAAATTTGAGATACATAACATCAAATGTGTTTCAAGACAGTGGCCCCTATTTCACCACTTACATTGAGGTGCATTATGGATAATCTTTATCCCCCAGAGTACACCCTAAGTACACTGGCTATTGTGGTGAGAGGGCCTTTGATATTCTGTGCTATGTTTTCGCACAGCACCTCGCAACATACTGCACTGTATAGTGAATAAGCCCTAGTTTCAGAAAAAGAGGCAAACAGTTGGAGATGAAAGAAAGAGAGGTCAAAAAAGAAAGTGAGATAGAGTGAGAGGAGGACTGAATGCTAAATAGGTGTGAGGGTGAGGGAGAAAGGGAGTTATGGACTTGTTAGGAAAAGATGTAAAAGGCAAAAGCAAGGTGCAAGAAAAATGATGGTGAAAGAAAAGAGCTGTGGAGTCGGCAGACAACTCCGTCGGCTAAAAAAGAACTGGGTTTAGCGTCGCTCCCAGCAACCCTGGCCTCTCAGACAAGTGTGGGCAAACTTGGACGAGGACCCCAAGGCATGACTGACAACATGCCTGTCTGAAACAGGAGTCATGGAAGCAACAAAAAAGGAACATTGCACAGATTCCATGTCCTTTTGCCTCGCTGAGATAGCTTCAAGTGGAGATGAAGCACTTGTAGAGGTTTCGGCAAGACTGAACTTCTCTTCCCGCTGAAGAGAAAATGACTTTTCAAAGGTGTCCAGAGGTGCAGGAGCCATGAATCATTTTTTGAAGCATAACACCTTATAACAGATGCTTGGGTGGATTTAAGACATTTGGAAAATATGGCAACCATAAACAAACTGCTTGTTGACTGCCTGTCTGTCTGTCTGCCTGTCTGTCTACTTGCATAGCTGTTTTGCTGTGACAATCAAAGTAAGGGTCAAATATCATGCTGAAATTATGAAGCACTTATAGTTACTATGATGTGAATATCGTGTTACACCTTAGATTGGTGGGGGAGAAAGTCTTCTGTGTCTAAAAGCCATGTTAATGTAAAAGTGAGGTAAACCACTCAACACAAACTATGCAACAATATTACGTTATAGTTCTTTTTTTCTATAAATTATTAAAATATACATTTGTTATTTTCTGAACAGCTATTAAATGATGCACATTTAAAGGCATAGTATGACAATAAATCGAATCACATACCCTAGACATAGCCAAGACATGATTGGGGTGCAGATTTTGATTCTTTACATTAACTCTGGACGTACAGTGATAGCAAACACAAGAAGTGAACAGTCACTCAAATCTTTCTTAAATACAACCCCAAAACTTTTACCAACCCACTCAAAACACACTAGCTGTTCATTAAGGTGGTGCAGACTTAGGTTTAGGACACAGTATGACCTGTTAACAAAGTTTTATTACGGACAAAACGTATATAAACAACATCAAGGTTGAACAGACTTGATCTTGGAAGTTAATGTCACAAAAATGTATTCTAGATCAGTGACTTTTTGTTCACTTTTATGGCTCTTGACAAGCAACTTTAATGAAGATCTGGATTCAGATTTGAGTGAGTTGACAGAGGTTTAGGGTACGTATTTACAGAAAGGATTTCAGTGGCTATTGACATTCAGTCTATGTCAGCAGCATTAGGCTCTCAGCTCCAGTTCTCAAGTAAAGAAGCAAGATTTGCACTCCAGACATGTCTTGGGTGATCCACTACATTTGTGGTCAGTGGAAAAGAGGGTAAATTAGATTTTTTACTAAACTATTCTTTAAAGAAAGAGGTTGTGCTCTCTTGATAGTAGATATCTGAAAATGCCTTGGGTTTAATAATACAGCAATCAAGAAACAAATCCACAGTCATGTAGTACTTAATTGTGCTCAAGTGTTCAGAAATGCTAAGACGAGCGACTCATGCATAAAAGAATGCTTATGGTGTGTTATTAGTGTGTGTGTGTGTGTGTGTGTGTGTGTGTGTGTGTGTGTGTGTGATCCAGACTCCCTACAGCTGTGCAGTTTGTAAACATGTGTCCAGTTATTGGAGTGTCTTTATGCTGCACTTTCCCATCAGTCTAATTCCCATCATTAGTGCATTTTTCCCAGAACAGTGATCACCTTCACTTTCCCCTCCATAAAGCCTCACTTGGTCTCATCTGTGCCCCTTTCATGTCTCTGAAGTCTTTGAAAAAAGCTTCATTCCACCCCCTTATTTAGCCTATTACCAATCAGAGAAAATAACAGCTCTTACTCTTCAGAAACGCTGCGTTTCACTCTGCCCCGAGCTCTAAAGGTCAAGCGCAGACCGCCCAACAAGCCTCAGTCACGCAGCTTCGATTAAATTTTTTTTTAATCTCTTTTGAAAAATTGCATTATTGAGATATTTGCTTTATCCTTTTGTAAATACCCTGTCAATGTCCAGTGCTGGTACCAGTGGTACTGGGTTATCCATTAGTGCTGTCACATACTGAAATGCAGCACTTCCAATATTTCCCATAACCATTAAAATTCATATGCAAGCATTTTCTACAGTTAATCATTAGCGGACCAGAAGCTGGGGTCTGAACACGGGGTGTGCATACTTGTGCAATACACTGTGTGCATGCATGTATATGTGTGTGTTGTCTGGACAGGAAGAGAAACTCCAGTAAAATTGGCCACATCAATCACGTTGAGGAAAGTCCAAGTTTCTAGTGTCATGGTTAGTGAACTGAGGCTGCAGGGACAAAAAAAAAATGCGGTTAGCCTCTGAAGGCGACTTCAAAAAGATACATATAACGTTTTTACATTTGCGTTTCATTAAAAAACGCTCTTAAACCATTTCTAAACACAGGTTAGGTGCTTCTAGCTCAGCCTTTCATTTCTTTCTGTCATTAAAAAATTGGGAAATGACACTTCTGATAGGTTTGCCAGGCATTGCCAACAATGATAGCATGAATAAACTTTGTTTTTCATAGTGTTTGGCTTCCAGAAGACCCATGAGGGAGCTTTTTATACACAGTGGGAGAGAGAGCTTGTCTTTACGTAGAAAGAGTCTTTGCTTCTTTCATTGAGGGAAAACATGCAAATACCTTCAGCCACAGCTGAAGCATAGGAAAGCCAAACTCAGCCCCTCCCTGATCTGTGTGTGTGTGTGTCTGTGTTTGCTTAGACTATAACATCTAAAAAGCCATACAGTGTTTATTTCAATATGCAACATCAGTGATGACGTGCCACTGCAGTGACTTTGACAGTATAATGTTTCACTTTGAGCAAGGTTCACTTTCTCCTGGGGGACTTTTTTTCTACCTCACCTGGCTTTTGAGGGGAAATCAAATATTAAAATATATATATATATTCAGTTCTAGATATTTAAAACAAAGCTTTTAACCTTAACTTAATATGCATTGCCTCTGAACAGGTGTATGATGGCCTACTCCCTTATTTAAAAGTTACTGTATGAGACCCTAATAAAGTTGATGTAAATCTTTGTAGAAACTGAGTCACAGTGTGTGTCCTCTCTCTCAGTCTCACTTCGTTCTCATTATATCTGTTTCTCGATACTCTTTCTCTCTATCTCTTTTTCTCTATTTCTTTTTTTCTCTCTCTCTCTTTCTCTCTCTCTCTATCTATCTCTCTGTGGTTGAACACCTGTCCCCAGCTCATCACGTGAGCGGCTTTAGTTAAATGAGTACTTATTACACAGTCTGACAACCAGCATTACAGGAAAAGAATCAGTGTCGTAAATCAGATTTTTAGGTTGAGCGTCCACACTGCAGGTTACAAATTTGATTTGTATGGTTGTTGCATATACTTGCATATCCACTGTGGTTGTCATATGCATTATGATTTATTTATGTATTTATTTTTACTAAAATGTATCCCTAGTGTAACCAGATGACATTGCCATCCATTGTAAATGGTGGTCAATATCTTTCTCTCCGCAGCAGCAACCAGCAACCAGTAAATTAATTCTGTACACCTGTTTTTCAAGACACATTAAAATTACAATAAGACTCCCTTTACACCTGCTCACTTCATATGTCTTATATGTCTGGTGGCTGAATCATATAAAGAGGTGTAGGTGCACCAAAAATGCATTGAAAACAGATATAAATTCTGGTATAACAGTTATAAATATCTCATCTAACTTCTGGATGTCTTGTGCAACACATTCAAGCCGCATGTTATAGCAGCATAAACACGACACATTCAACAAACAAAACCCCTCCAACTACTGTCCCAGCACCCCATGCGTCTAGAAGACACTTAATGCAGTACAAAATTGTGCTTTTCTTTTGAATGCAACAGAAAATTGTGGAGCAGCGTAGGTGATTGTTTTTTGCAGATGAATTAATTGCACATTAGTCACCATATTATAAAAATACATAGTAAAAATTGAATTCTGTCAAACTGGAGATGCATGTGGCTAAAATGATCCGGATACAATCCAGATACTTTTCATATGAAGTGGCCAGGTGTAAACGGGGTCTTATGTCCAGACACCTAATTTGAATTGGATTTGAAGTGTGACTTGAATCTAACTGGAAAAAAATGCCACTTGAATGCTCAGATTGAATTTGCCAATAAAATCAGATTTTAGCTGCATGTCTGAAGGAAACTTAAGATGCTTTATGGGTGTCTCTCTCACGTCCAGGTGAAAAGATGGCCTTCAATTTCTTTTTCTTGTTCTTGGGACTGCACCTGCATCCTAAACAGTAAACACGATGTGTTTTTCTGCACTGATAAAATGGAAGGGAGGGTAAAGTTCTCTGGAAGACAAGCAAGGTGGTAGAATGGTGCAGCAGTTTACATTAAATATGGAAAATATGTGGGAATTCATGATTCACACATAATAACAAATGACAGTCAATAACCATCAGCTGTCATTTAGAAGAAAATAATATAAAAAATGTTTAGATGAGCTGTGTTTTTCACATCAGTATTATTATATATATTAAATAATAAAAATAAATACTAATAACATTCTACAGTAAATAGTGATGTTATGTTCAGCATGTCCGTGTGTTCTTGTGGAAGTTCAGTATTACTGAAGTTTCCATCAGAAACCTGGTTTGACTCGATCAGTCGTTCATTAAATTTAATCAGGAGCTGCTGATGGAGTTTCACAATCCAAACAACGGCTGGAGGAATGGAGGAGGAATCTGGAACTGAACCTGTGTTCTCCTCTCCAGCTCACACAGTATCAACGACTTTTATACAAACAAAACAAATCTTGATACTTTTTATTGTATTCTTCTTTGTTTTAATTCATCCTAATGTTAACTTTTCCAATAGAAAGACACATTAGTTATGACATGCTGAGAAAAGTGGCTTTAAACAATTTACCGAGGTGCCCAAGACTTTTGTATAGTACTGTAAGTCATGACATCTTGGAGCAATTAGTTTTTATTCTTTATGCCTTTTACACAATTAGCACTTTTCTGTGCCACTTCTAGGCATTTTTGTGTAGATAAGCAGTGCAGTTTTCTGACAAGAAGATGCAAAGACCTGCACAGTTTTCCTGTGTGAGATTCCACAGAAGTATTAATTATGGTTTTACACCCAAAGAACTCAAAGAACATTACAAGGATCTTCACGCTACCTTTGGCAGATTACACACACCTCAGGACTTTATACAGGCTGAGGGGAAAAAATGCAGCTCTGAATGAAACGTTTCAGAAAGCGTTGAAGTGAAGAGAAGATGACACTACTTCTGTGTTGTACAAACTTTACCATGATCTTTTCACTGCAGAGAGCAGAGCCTGTATGTCTGAAATGTGCTGCCTAAACATTAAATGCAATGGTCCGACTTTTTTGAGTCTTTCTATAGGTGTTCAAAGAGTCAGTGAACTGCAGAAACTGATTGTTGATTCTCAACAGCTTTAGGGTTTAGGTTTTATGAGTTGAGATTAGGGTTATGATTAGGATTGTTATGATGATGAGGTTACTGATGATGATGATGATGATGATGATTATTATTATTGTTGTTATTATTATTGTAATATTGCTGTGTCTAAATCTGAAGAGTGTACATATAAATAAATAAATTATATATGTATATATATATACAGTGAGCCTCGGAATTATTCATACCCCAGGCAAATTTTCACTTAAAGTTGATTTTATTCAACCAGCAAGTCATATTTAGAGGGGAAATGACATAGGTGTATGCAAAAACATAA
>JBBJLR010000029.1:5677194-5708464 GCA_037577145.1 Brachypetersius gabonensis
GTGTGTGTGTGTGTGTGTGTGTGTGTGTGTGTGTGTGTGTGTGTGTGTGTGTGTGTGTGTGTGTGTGTGTGTAGATGTATGTGTGTCTGTGTGTGACCCTATAAAGTTCTGATAATGTTTCCCACCAGCTTCAGGTCCTCTCCCAGGAAATCCTGAACCACAATCAGTCTCGGATTCCCAAAGAGGGTGGAGAATGTCTGCTCTGCCTCACTGTCTGCCTGCCTGAATTTATTGTTATTAACCAGGGGTTTAAATCTCAGACGATTAGATAGCAATCAATTATGATTGATTTAATGCGTCATGATGTGCCTCGAACCATATCTTGACACTTTTATTATGATACTTTTTGTCCAAAAACATTGCCTACATGCATGCTTCACTAAATGTTATTATAAGTGATTCTGACTTCTAATGCATTTGAAAAGTCACTATAATGACTAATTGATGTGTGTATTTTGTCATTTTTGGATTGTATGCATAATTTCCAGTCAAAATGCATAATTTCTCAAGATTTATGTATCTTTCACAGTGCTAGAAAACGGGTTGCAGGCCAGAATTGAACAGATCTTTACACAACTGGAACGGCTTGAGATCCTGGCAAGCAAAGAGGCCCCCAACCGTCGTCAAAATGCCAAACTGTGAGTTCCACCAGAGCAGCAACTCTCCTGGGAGGCTGTGCTGATTTTTGTAGAATGGTTTTCCTGACCTGATCTGAAAGACTGCTATCTTATCAAGGTATTGTTAATTGATCAGTGTGGGCTGTATTAAGTTCAGTCAAATTCCGAATCCATCTTAAGGTGATGCTCCATTTGGTGCTCCATTTTCTGTATAGTGTTAAAGGGGGACCCCAGCAACTGCGCTATGTCTGCCTTAAACCAGTTGCAAATAAAATCAAATCAAACGGTCAGGATCTCTTAAAAAAAACTAATATTTGTGAAAAATAATATTCAACAAAAACTTGAATTCGCCTTACTTAAACCTCACATTTTAGTTTCTTCAGCAAACTGAAGTTTCGGCAGAACTACGACAAAAATAGCACAGTAAAAAAAAAAAAAAAAAGTAATCTAACGTTTGTCCACTGATGAAAAAACAGAAAGCAGAGCTGGAGGTGGCAGAGATGAAGATGTTAAGATTTGCACTGGGAGTGACGAGGATGGACAGGATCAGGAATGACTTTATTAGAGGGACAGCTCAAGTTGAACTTTTTGGAGGAGAAGGCAGAGAGGTGAGATTGTGTTGGTTTGGGCTGATCATCCCATGGTTGTCATTAGAGAAACTGGAACTTTTTGTAGAAGATCTCAAGACCTGTGTTGGTGCGTTAACCCTGCTGCTAATAAGAGACAATGGTTTTCTTTTGGAACTAGACATGATCAAATAGTCTATACAAGATGTCACATGGGTCATTCTAGGCTTACACGTTTTTTTATTAAAAGGTGAAGAACTCCCATCATGTCAGTTTTGTAGTATGGCCTTGTCAGAAACCTATTGTACTTTGTTGTTCTGCGTTGAATAACACAAGGCAACGGTTTTACTGCCGCAGCTGTCTGGAAGATGTCTTTAATAAGGTACCACCACACAAATGTTTTTATCAAATATTGATTTAAAGAATCTTATTTAAATAATTTATTTTTAAGTTAGCTTTTTGTCATAAAATAACCATTGTTGCTGATATGACATTAAACTTGAACTACTACTACTGGTTTGGACGTGCTGAGGAGAGACTGAGTGTGTTGGGAGGAGGATGCTGAGGAGAGACTGAGTGTGTTGGGAGGAGGATGCTGAGGATGGAGCTGCAAGGATGAGGAAGGTCTTGTAGGAGATTTATGGATGTGGTGATGGCAGACATGCAGTTGGTATGAGAGAGTAATATGCAGAGGACAGAAGGAAAAGGAGATTCACTGTGGCGACCCCTAATCTGGAGCAGCCGACGAAGAAGGAGTGGTGTAAAGTTTGTTTAAATATCTGTGGTGTAGTGCAATTTTAAAGAAAAAAAGCAGTTTAAAGCAAAAAAGGCATTTATTGTGGTTAAGGCCTTCTACTAGGTTTACTAGCATGAGGGTCGTGTTTTCTTTTGGACTACAAAGTGCTCATGTACATTGCTCTGGAGCATCTACCAAATGCTGTAAATGGTCGTACCTATACTGACTTGTGCACTGTATGAAGGTGCAAAATGCACCTAATCTGACCACTTGGCAACAGGTTTCAGCAGAGCAGCCTCTGCATGTTTTAGACTTCTTATCCAAACACCTGGCCTGAAAAAAACATAAATAATACAGTCATATTGAAGGTAGACAGGGGGTAGATCAGTGTTTCCACACACGTGCTTTGTTTGGAATTTCAGGGACGCAGGATCGTTGCACAGTGTCTGCCATTGTGTAGCTTGTAATTACAGTAACTCTTCATTTTTATAGTCCATGGGCTATAATGATGAAATGGCGATGCTTATTGCGCTAGTTTGTTGTAGGTATGTGATGTGGGTGGATGTGTGTGTCTGTGCCCTGTGGCACCACGATCATTTGGAAGCATTCCGAATGAGGTCACGTCATCTTAACCTGTTTACCAAAGCCAGGTTACAACACTCCAAAAACAGACCCGAGGCTAATGCACCTGAGATGTCGCACACATACACAGACACGCACACAGACACCTGAAAGTACTCGTACACACTCTCAGGATGCTGCATGCCACGGAGACAAAGGATAGACTCAGCTTTGTACAGACTAAAGGAGCACAGTACATCTGCGGCCAGTATTTATCCATAAATGGGAAATTTTCATTTTTCATCAGGGTGAAAAAATTTTTTTTCCCAACTTCTGTTGAGACACAAACTCACATCAAACAACTTTCTAGCTGGGGTACAGCAAGAAGGAAAAATGCCCTTCTAATAAAAATACATCAGTCCTGGAGAATTTCATAGAATGAAATTATTAAGCATAAAAATAGTAGCAAGTAAAAAAAAAAATGAAAGAACTGCAATAAGCCATAGAAAACCAATAAAAAAAGATAGTGTAATGTAAGTGCAGATTTAAAGGATAGTGGAGGAGGTAGTATGGTTTTAGCTGCTTTTTATAGATACAGTTGGAGCAGATTTGATAATAGATTGGATTAAAAGGGTAGATTAAGTTCTATTTTTATCATATTTAGTTTTGGCTCTTTAAACCACAAGCTGACCAGTTCTTGAAGATCTAAGAGACCTACAAGGATTATGTACATCAAACATAAGCCTTGACTACAAAAGAGCTTCATGAATTAGTTTCCAGCCCTACAACTGAGCCATGAATGCTTTCATTTGTCTTCTGCAGAATTCTTTGCTGGCTGTCAGACAGAACCTGTCAATCTGTTTTGTTCCTGCAGGCGTGTGGACCAGCTGAAGTACGATGTGCAGCACCTGCAGACAGCTCTGAGGAACTTCCAGCACAGACGTTATGCTCGTGAGGCTCAGGAGAAGGAGAGGGAAGAGCTGATGAGCCGTAGTTTCACCACAAACGTCAGTACATAAGCTCGCAAACAAGCACATGCGCGTGCACACTTTGACACACAGACTATATTTGAAGTCGGTTATGGCACTTTTCCATTGGCACAAAGAATTGATGCAAAAAAACAACTGGGACTCTACAAACTACAAGCACTACTATATGTTTGGGCTGAAGATACATTTCAGTGGAGATTTTCTAACACTGAGAAACACGAAGGTATACACAAACGCTAAACAACGCAGATAACGAATCAAAGTCAACCAGGACTTTAAAAAGTAAGACGTCGATAACAAAAGCGACTCTGACATAAAAATTTTCCGCTGATTCAACTCCATGGACGTGGATTGAGACAAAAAAATGACCATTATGTAAGTCTGTACCTTTTCTCAAATGTGCAAAAGCACAGTGTCTGCACCTTTTCCTGAATACAGCCTTGAAGCAGCATTGGGCTGAGTGCACATGACAGTTCAGTGTACTGGTGGCATTCAGACACGTTGTAACAGAAGAACATTAATATGGCAAGAATGTCTGTTACTACAAGGACAAAAAGTCTCCAATTAAGATGAGCAATTGTAGACAATTTTTGTTGGTTCATACATAATTTTAACACATTGTAAAATGTTTAATTCTCCATTATTTTGACTGTATATTGTACATTGTTCTTGTCTCCATGTCTCTCTGGTTTTGCATAAAAAAATATTATTCTGATTCTATTATTTTAAAAAATAAGAAAGAATTGGAGATCAATTCAGATGTGTGTACAACTTCGGTGCAGGTGATTCGAATGATGATATTAACAAAGCTAGAGGAACTAAAAAAGGCATAATAAGTTAGGCGATCAAATAATAGAGGTCATTAGCTGTATCACTAATGTGTGTCTGTGTGTGTGTCCATGTGTAGGACGCAGACACTTCTATCCCCATAGATGAAACTCTTCAGTTCAACACTAGCCTGCACAACGCTCACAGAAACATGGATGACCTGCTGGGGTCCGGCTCCAGCATCCTGAACGGCCTCCGTGACCAGAGAGGCACACTCAAGGTGTGTTTCTTTTGCATATGCTTGGGACAAACTAATGACCACACCTCAGTTTCATAACTAGCACACACACGCCAGACCTAAGAGCACTTCTAGTGATCAGTTGGGGATTGTATTTGTTGAAACCTTACGTATGAGGTGGTTTTGCCACATACAGACAGTGATCCTTTGTCTCAAGGGTGTAATGTGTACTCTTCTTGAAATGTCTTTCCTCTTCCTCTTCAGTCTGTGTGTGTTCTCAGCAGACCTGAGGTCTTTTAGAGTATGTGTTTGATAACTTGCCCAGAACCACAATGCTTATAATGTAGTTCAGTTTAAAGGCAAATACTTATAAGGGAACTAAGCAGAAGTGTGTATGTGTTTCACATACAGTTTTTACACATACAGTCTTTCGAAGGTTTTGGGATTTCCAGCCTGAGCATGTTTTCTTAACCACCTTTAAACAAAAACATACTAAACGAAAAGCCAGTTTGCCCTTTTCTTTGCAAAAGCTTTAAACTGGAGGAGCAGCTGATAAAAGTCGATCCATATTATCACCATATCAGCACATTTAGGTCAAAATGATGATTTTACAATAAGAAAATGGTTAAATCCTTATTAAGACAAAACTTCATATCAAGGGAAATGCTTTGTAGCAAAATGTTGAAACTAAATATACCCAAAATGTTAACTGTAAATGTGTTTTTTCTTAAAGAATTCATGACTTGTAAATGAGCTTTTGGAGACAGTAAGGTCTGCATATGTCTGGTTCCATTTACCACCACTGAACATTTCTAAAGTAGACCTATCAAGCATATAGACGTGACTAAATAGACATGACTTAATAGGGAAGAAAAATGTTAAAAAATCAGGGCTTGCATGCTGGTTAAACCCCTGGTAGTGGATATAATAGACACCATGACACAAAACTAAAGACTAAACTGTGTTCTAGGGCACTGGTAATTGTAGTGTAACGTAGTGGTTATTCCTATTTAACCTGACCATGTTCCTTTCCTCTCACTTCTCCATTAATACACCTAAAAGATTTATTTATTTATTTTTTAAAAGCAGCAGATTCTTGTTTCTTGAACCTTCAGTAAATCGTGTCTTCTTCTCTGTGTGACAGGGTACCCATAAAAAGATGCTGGATGTGGCAAACATGTTGGGTCTGTCCAACACTGTGATGCGTCTGATCGAGAAACGAGCGTCGCAGGATAAATTAATCATGATAACTGGCATGGTGGTCACCTGCTTCATCATGTTCTTTTTGATCAAATACCTGAGCTGAACCATCTCACTTTGGGACGACCCACCTTGTGACAGGACCACAGCAGTGTGATCTAAATTACTCTTATCATCTGATTTGTGGCAATCATTTTCTGCAAGTTATTAAAGCTGGAGAATGAACCAGCTTAAACAAGCAATTTTCTAAACAATTTTACAGACAAGAATACTCCAGAAGACTACTTCACTTCACCTGTTACCATTACAATTACAAACAGGGGGTCCTTTTTTCCCCTTCATGTGAGCCCTTTGGAACTGTGTCCCTGTGCTGCTATCTATATGGATACAATTCTCTTCAAATATAATAACTGAAGAAACCAAAACCGATCTATTTGTCATTCTGACACATTCTTTACCCCCCATTTATTTAAACACCGGCTCAAAGAACTGTACCGATTTAAAGTGCATCCCATTTACACCAGCAATATACATACTAAGATCATTTTTTGGCCGTTCTCACAAATTCAATTTGTTTAGGCCTGCTCATTCTTATTTAACAGCACAGAATCTGTAACATTCTGCCAGAACAGACCAGGCTGCCCAAAAATCATCCATAACACAAACGCAGACTCATATTTTAGGTATTTGAAACTGTATTTCTGTCTAAGCAGGGGTCAAGGTTCTTGGCGAACAGGAAATGAGAGATGTTATTGGACAGCTGCGACCTCATCTTGACATTGGGACGATACGTGTTGGGATAGAGTCCACATGCAACTCCCCCCATATCTCCCTAGCCCCAGGCAAACAAGTTTGCAAATCTGTTCAGAAATCCTTTGATATGTTCTGTCTTCAGTCCTTTTGGTGTTTGAGGAGGTAAAAGAAGCTTTGGGTAAAGCAGTTCTGACCTTTTCGACGTGCGTGAGATGGCAGGAGAATCGATGAAGCAAAACGTATGGATGCCCCCCCCATTGCTTGTTGGTTACATTTTTGGCTGTGTAGCCCCAGTGCAAAAACAGAAAACCTCTAGACACTGGACACTTCAAACTGACCTCGTTTGGATATAGGATGAAATTGTGTATACTGTGTTATGTATTCAAAATGTAAGAATCTCTTAACAGGTGTCGTGACATCTCAGGTGTGAATCAGTAAACCAGGATTCAAAGGAGCCACTTGGTGAAAAATCTAATTTACGCAATTTTCCACTTCGCCCGGAGTTGATCAGCCAAGACGCGTTCTGAGTTCGAGTTTTTCCTCTTCAGTTTCGACCTATGGGGCAATGGTTGCTAACAAACATCACCAAAACTTCTATCAACCTTCTGGAGCTGCATCCATCCCTTCATAAAGACAGCACGGACCTCTCAGTGTGGTTTAGGACACAGCTATGACTAACTGAGCTGTACAAAAAGCAACAGTTCACAGCTACAGGCAGCTTTAGGCAGCGTCAATGCTGTCATGTGCAAAGCTGTTGTAAGTAGGACAGATCTTGGATCAGATTCCTGTGTTTATGCTGTCAGACCCACATAGACTCACCATTCCTTCTACTGAGGTAATTTGTGAAAATAGACCCTGTTGTTTAAAGTGGTTACTCAAAGCATTTAGATACACAGTGACATTTGGGTCAGTTTTCTAGCTCAGAGTAAGCCACACTGCATCCTATACCACATTGAAATTAGTTGCTGAAAATGTGGCTGCCTGTTTCCAAGATAATTAAAGTCTACCAGTATGTTGCCATGTTTTTATTGTGCTTAATAATTTCAGAGAAAATAGCATTGTTATTTTCCTGTAACCGGGAACATCTGAAGTCAGAATGCAGTGTAAAGCATTACTGAGAAAATTCAAAGAATATCAGTCACCAAAAGCACTGGACCAACCGCCAGGACTTCCAGGCTGCAAATGGGGCCCATCTGTATTTCTCTTGGTCAGCTGGACACTGAGCCATGGTGGTTTAACAGCTTGAACTTACTTTTCTGCAGTAACACTCTGAACTCCATCTGATTAACTGCTGTCAGTAAGAAGATAAAAAAAAAAACATCAATACAAAAAAGAAATAAAAAGGAATAATTTCACACTGTGTGCTGTGGTGTGTTCACATCTGACAAAACCAAGACTTGACATTTTACTTCCATATTCTGTGCTTATTAGTTATAATAGTGTGTTATAGTGTGAACAGCAGGCCAGTGATTAATGTAACTCAAATCAGAGCATCTGCAATTAAGTGTTGTTGGTGCCACCTGGTGTCTGAAAGGGGTATTTCCTTTGGAATTTTTGTTTAGCAAAAGCAAGAATCGCCCATAAGCTGCAGTGTCAGGGCAAATGCTGGTTACAAAGGTGTGCACTTCTTTAATATTAGCCATTCAGTTAATACAGGCCATTCCATTTCTGGTCCTGTTTTTTGTAATTACAAGTAAACCTGAGACTTCAAGGACAGTCACATCAACAGTTCAATTAAACCTTTGCTGCATTAATTATTAAATAAAATATAATAAATAAAATGCTATTAAAGACTAAAAATGGACAAAAAATATGCTATAACGTTTTGATGAAAATTTCGTAAAAAGAAATACGCTTTAATGTAAAACCAGCACGGCAGAGGCTGTAACTTCTGAGGAGACTCAGAAAACTGACTGTGGAAGCAGGGTGGAGATTATACTCATTAACTGCCACACTGAAGAGCACCTGCTCAGGCACCCCTACACAGATAAGATATAGGGGGTGATCAATAAATAACAAACATTACTTTAACCCAGTCCGGTTTTCTGTCTTGCGTTGGACACTGGTTTATCTGTGCAATCTTGTGTTGGACACTGGTTTACGGGGATTAACATCTAAGAGCTCTGTGTCGCTACTCAGAGCGAGTTTGTGTCTTTGCAGTCATTACATAAGCAATTTCCTCTAGGACCAATAAAGTTTTCCGATTGATTCTAAAATGTATTTTCTGGAGTTTGCAGAATGCTGTCTGAGGCCAGGAAACACCAGCACTGTCCAGACCAGACTTCACAAGCTGTTAGCATGGCACGATCCGAAGTGACCCGTGTCCTGCTCCAAGATAGCGTTTCTTAGTGTTAGAACCGGACTGTATAAACGGCCTCTCCGCACCTCTAAAGCTCTATTTTAATATACTTTTCTGTGATCGTGCATATTGTTCCCCTATTTTTCATAATTATTAGAGTAGCACAATTCATCAGAACACCGGAATTATTATATGTATGAGTGAAACACGCGAGATGCAGAGTGCAGCGCTTCCGCAGATCCTCCTGACACTCGTGCTTGTTCTTAAACTGCACTTTATGATGGACTTGGGTCAATCATAGTTCTTGCTGAAGTAGTTTTCCCCTAGGCATATTAGGTCATATTTATGATTTCTGTGACCATTACTGCACTTGAACAGTGCAGATAGTTATTACATAAAAGAGACGATGAAAGTCTGTAATGCTGATTATTCAGTCAAATGCCAAAATTCATTGCACAATTTAAATACATGTACAGCAAAAATGTGTACGATTAATCTAGATTAATTTCAGAGCTTGTAATTTGAATTGCATGACACCCTTAATTTTCTCTCCCTCTCTAGTCTATTTTATGGCAAATCGTTTTTGATGTACTGACTACTGTGACTCAACTAAACAGTATTTACATGATACAGTCCACAGATTTGGTGGCATCTGACTAATACAGTCCATTCTTTGGTGGCATTTGACTAATTTATACAAACCGATATGCATCAAGAGAAAATGAAGATCAACCATACAGTCATTTACATCTCAAAACGCTTTATTTTCTGACGCATCAATAAAGAATAAAAAAGAAATATCACTGCTGCCCTTTACAGTTTCCATACAGACACTTCTAAGTCTCTCCTCATTACAGACCCTTCTCCTGGACCCCTAGCCCTCTATTACAGACCCCTAGCCCTCTATAGTACCAGTCCTGATCAAATAATTCATGAATTCATTTTTTCGATTCTCTGTGTTCTTTGTGTTATCGTGTCCTTTCCGTGTGTTTTTTTTTTAACACAGTTACAAAGGTGTATTTTACAATACATGTCTATAATAACTATTTACAAAGAATTCAATATACAAGGGGGAGGACTCAAGAAAAAATACTGGAAAATAATTTAAAATCAAAACAAATAGAAAATAAAATTATTGCAGAATACTACAATCATACAGTTCTTACATGATGCAAAAGCAGCATCCTGATGTACATTTTTTTTTTCAGTGCAAGTCAAGTCCTTGACAAGGTGGGTGGGGCACCCCGAAACAGTGTAACTAATAAGGAACGTTAACATCGTGTGACATCAACATTTTGTGAAGCGCTTCAGTTTTCTTCATATCACTGATTTACAACAAACCATTTAAAACTGCAATGCATTTAGTATGACAAATATGGCTTCAATCCAGTCCACATTATCTTTGTTCCTGTTTGTTCCAACTCACTAGGAGGACAACACATTAAGATAACTCTTGATAACTGGCTCGCACTAGAACTGTCCAAATTACACATGATCATGGCTGCACCCAATTAATCACTAAATTTACCAAACCATGTCTTCATGAAATGACATAGCATTTCTGCAATTTATAAAAGTTAATCTTCTCCCATTACCCTCCTATCAAGTGAATTCTCAAGGAATCACCCTCCCTCTCCTTGCACTGCCTGCATACTACAGGCCCACAGCTCTGAACACACCCCAGTTGGCTTCAGCCAGCGAGTCTCTTTGGCTGCACAGGAAAAATGAGATCAGCAACAATCACCATAGAAAACGACAAATATTCTTTGACATGTGTAAGAAACCTCTTGCCTACAACACTCAGGAAACTCTCTGGGTTCCTTGCACAGCTTCTCTGCTTTTACCAAAACATTAACATTACTGACTTCAAATGCCAGATTTTTTCACAGTCTAAAAGGTTTTCCTTTTTCCTTTCACTTGTTCAACCAATGTTCTCTGTAGGATGCAACACTTAAAGAAAGAGAGGTTCGTTGGTGTTCTTGAATGTGTCACAGAGAAACAAATCTGCCTCTCACCCTCCTTTTAGACTGCTGGGACGTTGTCCTTTCTGGAAAAGGACAGACTCCATCTCAGGAACCGTGGTTTGGGGGATGCTGAAGGTCCTGCCCTGAGAAGATTGGGTGAAGAAGAGGATGGAGCTGCAGGGCAGCTGCAGCAGCTGCGGTTGCTGGCCGGGGAGCAAAGAGGGTTGGGTAGAGGGCTGCATGGGGGACATGGTGCAGAGCCAATGGGGCATGATGGAGTGCAGAAGCTGGAATTATATGAATGGGCTGCCCAGAGAGAAAAGCGGAAGGGTGGGCTGGGATCAGTCCAGTGTGTCCCAAAGAGTGACCTAAAGAGTGACCTAATGTATGGCCCAAAGGTGATAAGGAGATTGGGGTGAGGTGGTGTTGGGGTATGTGATGTACCTGGGCAAGCTGCGCATGAGCAGGGTGGGGATGATGAGGGGTGTGAGGGTGTATTCCCATTGCTGTGGCAGCTGCATGGTGCTGCAGGATGGCATGCTGCACCGTGGTTATGGAAGTGGCTGAGGCTGCAGACACTGTGGGCTGCTGGATATGGATTGGCTGCAGAGCAGCAGGTGGAGGAGGTGGTGCAGGGGCAAGGTTGGCAGCAACTGCTAAGTTGGCTGCGGCTGCAGCTGCAGCAGCTGAGGGGAAGGTCTTGACCTGCTTTGCTAAAAGCTGCTGCTGGATGTGCTGCTGCGCTGCTTGTTGCAGCTTGCTGTATTTTTCCATCTCCTCTGGTGTAAAAGTGATCGGCTGGCTCTCCAGCGGTGCCAAGCCATCCTCTTCAGCTTCCATTCCCATGTTCTCTTCCTCCATATTAGACATGGGATAGCCTGGATAGCCATGTATGGGTGCTTGCTGGCCCATATCAGGCCCCATTAGACGTCCATCCATGATTTGGTTGTTGGGGTCCTGTCCTGCCTCACCTTGGTAAGCAGGCATAATGGCTGGATCTTGATCAAAGATTGGCCTTGATTCATGGAGCACTTGAGGATCTGAGGTTTGGTTTCTAGTCTCTTCTGGGACTACAGGATTTGGGACAGGCTCCTCAACTTGTTGCTGCTGCTGTTGTGGCTGCTGGACTGGTGGAGGAGGTGGAGGAGGTGGTGGGGGAAACTCACGAATAGGCTCCACCAGGATTACCTCACTACTTGAATCAGAACCCTTACCCTGCCCTGACTTTTCCCCATCATCTGTCCGCATTAAAGGAAGTAATGAAGATTTCTTCCCTGCTTGGAGCTTACCAAAAAGAGGCAGCATACTCTTGCTTCCAAGTGCTGGGGGAAGCTTGGGTCCAAAGTAGCCCTGTGGAGGGTCCTTGATTTTGAGACCTGTTTTGCTTCCAGCTCTGACATCTTCACCGCCCTTGCGAGACTGGATTTTTTCGAGAAGCTGCCGAGCTGTGAATGAGTTCCGATGCTCTGAAGCGCCTCCGCCTTCCCTCAGTCCCATTCCCCCACTTCCTTTGGATGTTTGCACTGAACTGCTGTTCCGTGGCTGCGGCCTGGACGAGGAAGACCTCGGAGACTGTGAGCGGTAAATGCGAGAGCGATTGAAGTCACGTCGGCGCGCGGAGCTATCAGCCCGCCGGCTGTGACTGCGACGGTGCGGCGATCCCTTAGCTGAGCTGGAAGAGCGACTGACAGAGCTACGACTGCGACTGTAGCTACTGCGTCTATATGAGCGAGCACTGCTGCTCCTACTGCTGCGACTCGAACTTCGGCTACTGCTGCGATGACGCCTCCGCCGGTGATGCTTCCTCCGACTATGAGAGCGGGAACGTGAGCGAGAATCTTCTGAAGAAGAGGATGAGTAGTGTCTCCTGTGTGAGCGTCCACCACTTCTCCTTTCATATTCTGAGTCCGAAGAACGCCTTTTTGATCTGCGGCGACGTTCTCCATCACTGTAGTCGCTATAACTGTCTGTGTAGCTGTGGCTGTGCCGACTGTAGGCACTGCTCCCTGCCGAGGAACGTTCTGAGCTGCTCGTGTATGACTGACTACGAGACGTTTGACCCCTGTTACGTCTGTGATTACGGTCTCCTCGACGAGATGAACGACTACGTGAGCGGCCCGATCGGCCAGAGTCCTCGCTACGATGACGCCGCTGTTCACGAGGAGGCGTAGAGCGACGATGAGGAGGACGGGAGCGCTGAGACGAAGAGCCACCATCATCTTCACTCTCGCTGCTGGGAGGTCGACCGCCACCTGGACTCTTCTGAGCCGAAGCAGAGCATGATGCAGCACTGGGGTCAGGTTTGAGACGTTTTGTACCATTGTGCTCTTCTGAAGAGTTAGGTTTTCCTGCATTGCCCTCCTCTGCACCTGACTTCTGGGACACTTCTTTATGGGATCGTTTTTTTTTCCCTCCTTCTAAAGCTGAAGTTCCTCCTCCTCCTCCTCCAGCCTGGGCGGATTTACTGACCACACCTTTGTCATCTTTTTCTTTATCTTTTTGTTCTTTACCTTCTCTGGCCTCTTCATCTTCTTCCTCAGCATGCAGTTTGTTTTTGCTTTTCTTTCGTTTGTGTTTCTTTTTCTTTTTAGTTTTTTCTCCTGCTGTCTCTGTCTCCATTTCTCCCTCTACAGCTGCTTTATCTTTCTCTTTGCGTTTAGAACGCTTGCTTGACTTCTTATGTTTCTTCTTCTTTTTCTTTTTCTTGGAGCCTCCAGATACATCTTCATTGCTCTCTAATTTATCCTTGCTCTTGTCTTTGTTTTCATCCTCTTTCAAGGAAGATTCTCCCTTTTTTTCAGTACTGGTATGTGGTGATGCTGCTGCTGTGCTAGTGTCTCCACTTGTGCCAGAGGTGCTGACAGTGCCTTCAGTCTTGGAACCCTCTCCATGATCTCCACTAGTGTCAGCTGGTTTGACCGCTTTGTTGGCTTTACCTCCCCGGTTGCCTTTATTTCGTGACAGCTTAAAGTCGAAGTAAAGTGGGTTGCAACTGTAAGACAGGGAGGGCTGTGCCTTGGTAAATTCTAAGAGCTCGGAAGGCCACTGTAAAGTAGTGCTTTCATCTTTACTCAACACAGGAAAGAAGGGTTTTGTTGGCATGCGCGGGGCGGTCTCTTGAGATTCAGATGCCCCTTGTTTAGGTTCTGTTGGTTGGGAAATTATGCATGAAGGATCTTCATTGTCCTCTACAGCTGGGGTGCCATCTGATCCTTCCTCTGTCTTTACTTTGGGAGATGAAGTGGGTTGAGAGTCCTGGTCCTTTATAGAATCTTGTTCCAGCTCTTTCTCTGTGTCCTTCTCTGGTTTGCAGGTGTTGTCTTGCTCTTGTTTTTGTCCCACATCTCCTTCAGCTGATGTTGCTTTCTCTTCCTCCTCCCCATCCTCATCCTCCTCTTGGTTTCCACACTGGTCCGAAGCCTTCATGAAGAGTAGAAACTGAAAATGTGGCTTGACCCGACAGTGTGCAGGAGGAACATAGTGATAATACTGTGGCTCTTGCCCAGAGTAACCTTCTTCCTTTTTCATCATCATCTTCAGTTTGTTAAGGGTAGAGGCCAGAGTTCCCCCATCATCACTCTGTTGCTGATCGTCATCTCCACCTGTGCTTCCTGCTGTGGCTTGTGGACTGCCAGTGTTTGAGACAGTACCCCCTTCCTCCTCTGAAGCCTTATCTGCTCCTTCCTCTTGTTCCTCTTCTCCTTCCATTACTTCTTCTCCATGGTCTGCAAACACAGCAGCAGCTGTCTCCAGCTTGACTGGGGCTTTCTTAGCAAAAGAGAAGGAGACACTGACTTTGGGAGCCTGGGGTCCTCCACTAGGTGTTGGAGAGGACGTGTTTTTACGAAGAGAGAAACTGATGGCTGGACCAGGTCTAGGTGAGCTTTGACCACCAAAAGCAGAACTTCCCTTATCCTCCCCTGATGACCCCTCTGTGGTACAGTCCGTTGTCATAGGAACACCATCAACGTTTGAGAAGCCACCATCATCTGCCTTATCTCCATCAACTGCCACTGTTGTTTGCTTGAACATAGGCCCACTTCCAGGAACACTAAAAAGAAAGATTGAAAGGAAAAAGTTGAGCACACAATGCTGCTGAGCATCCGAAAATCTGAGAAAAAAATTGAGAAACAGGTCAGTCTGCTAAAAATTCTACTAGTAGCCTGGAGTCATTTACATAATGCAAGCCTAATAATTTATTTAATGCAGTTTTATGTTCAGGTTAGTATCATTGGTGCCTTGCTGTCCTTCATTGCTAGAAACATTAAGACTTTTGACACACTCATTCCAGGTGGCAAGTCATGTAATGCTGTTGTACCACCATTAGGGGACAGCAGTGGTCATTAAACTCACCAGTCTTGCTGCTTCCTCTGCTCTGCTAGCTCATGCAGACGACGCAGCAATTTTTCCTGTTTTCTTCCATCCTTACGGGATCGTGAAGAAACATTGCGCGCAAATTCCCTCTGCTTCAGCTCTTTTAGCCTCTGAAGGAGAAAACAAAAGAAAAAAAGATCAGCGACTTTTTTGAATATGACCAAGAAGTGGCTATTGTGATTTTGTTATTGCCTGCAATATATAATTCAATTTCAGCAAGTTTCATTCAGAAAATAATGCCAGTTATGATGCCTTTCACCTGTTTATGTGCATGGTCATAGGAGTTGATGTGGTTGTCAAATTCCTGGTGTTTCTGATACTGCTTATCACATAGTTCACAGTAGAAGTTAGCTCTCAGGTCTTCCAAAGCCTTGGCGATGGCTTTCTCCTTTTCTGCATAATCCTGCAAACCAGACAATAACTGATATAAGCAACCCTGAGATACAAATGTTCAAGGGAGAGAAAACATATGGGTGTAAAAGTGCAAATACAAGGTTAAGGCATACGATAGAAACCACTGTACAGTGTTTATATTTCAACATGGTGACAAGGCCTGCCTGAAATATTTCTATTTTGTGTAAATATATAATTGCATGAGATCACGTGGGAAAACCTGAGACTGAACAATCATTTGTACGCATTTTCATTTGACAGTGTGACATTAATAATCTCAGCATACTTTCAGATGAAGCATTATTCGAATATTTTTCAAGCTATGTCTGTCAAATTTAAACACCAAATTTGACTGGAATGCCCATCCCTACCTTGTACTTCTGCCGCAACTCCTCTGTGTCCTCTTTCTCCACTTCCAACACTCGACGCTTTTCTGTTGCATCTTCTGCATAGTCCAGCTGCCAACCAACACATACGAGGTCAGCCAGGCTTACTTAACACATAGAAGTATACAACGCAATAATTTCACACTTTCTCACCTCCATCTCCATGCGTCCCATCCCCATGACGTCATATTTGAGGATGATGGGCACAGGGTCAGTGCGTCCTGCGAAGTGAGGGGGAGAGGTAAAGAGAGAGAGAGGGCAGAGGTTAGACTCCAAACAGGACTTGAGAGAAAGCGTGGGTGGGACAGCCTGCTTAGAGCACAGGGTGCTGGGTTAGAAAGACTGCCTTCAAGTGCAAGAGACCAGAAAGCTACAGTGAACCAAACGCTACTAGCCATTCTCACAGCTTTGTGTGCGGCACTCTGCATCAATGGATGTGCCAGGTATGTGCTGGACGCTAGGAAAAGTAAACTAATGTATTCATAGTTTTTTCTTTTTTAATAGAGGATGCTTTCCTTTAAAAAGGTCTAATCATCTGAACAAATTGAGCAATTCTAGAGCAGTTCAATACTGCTCAATGAAAGGGGGAGAAGGAGGCAAGACATCTGTTGTCAAATTTGTCGCAGTGTCCTCCCAGTGTTCCTCGCTCGGGATAATCCATCTTGCTGCCTCCCTCCCTCTCTGCACTACACTACAGGACAGGAAGCACCTGATTTGGCCTGGTGGAATGTATGAGAGGGACCGGGAGAGGAGTGAGCCAGAGAACTGCAATACCATACAAATACTCACTACTGCATCTTCCGTAAACTGAACTCTGAAGTGTTGGTTAGGGCCTAAAGTTCACTACTGTTTATCAGTATTCTTCTATTCCAGCTTTTTTAATGCTACGCTTTCATGGTAGCTTGTGTATGTACATATAGTGATATGCAAGCTGTGAAAAGAGCTAGGTCAAATAATAATTAACATCAGAAAAAAAAACAAAAAACAAAACTAGAATGAAACAAAAGGAAAGAAAAATAAAAAGACAATCAAAACTACTCGGAAAATTGACACATAATTGCTTAATCCACTCATAACCAGCCAAACAAAGCGGAGAGAGAGAAAAGAGAGAGAAAGAAAAGAAAGAATAAGGACACAAGCACTGAGCTACAGCAGCAGAGTGATGTCACGGGCCAGACGTTGCCATGGTGACAGTGCAGGGTTTTTAGGGGGTGTACTTACCTGAGAGTGGGGAAGGGAGGGGAGGACAGATAGACACACAAACAGGGGGAGGGGGTCTCAAATGAAAGAAAAAAAAAGGCAAAAAGAACAGAAGTCATACTAAACTGCTGCTGCGGAGGCTGGCACCATGGTCACATTCAATCAAAGACTCCAATCAGTTATGTGGTTTGGTTTCAGTTTTTTTTCATCTCTTCCTCTTTTTTGCCATTAGAAATTCATTAAGTAATAATAAATGTGCAATTTACTCATTTCAGAAGGGCAGTTCATGCCCTTGGGCTGAGGCAATACAATTAATTTTAATACACAAAGATGCATGTGACACAAATTGCAGTATTTTCCTAGGTTGCTCAACTCTTATATGCCTATACCTTGCCACTCAAGTTATTGACATACAGCTAAACCTAATCCAAGTTATTTTTTACTTGTTTGAGTATGTTTAAATTGTCTGATGTTCAACCTATATAGCTAATGTTTAATCATTAACGGAAATGTACTATGAAAGACAAGGATCCATTAATCAGTTTAAATGCCCCTCATTTTAACAAGAAAGAACAGATCTTCTAAAACACCCTTATTAAGGCTTTAAAGATCAATAACCAATCAGGCAGTACAGGCGGAATATGGCAGGCAGTTGTTTAAACTTATAAATTATTATTCAATCATACACAGAAAATGAGGCCACTTAAAACACCAAAAAAGCCATGCTTGAAGCACTGCCACAACAATACAGATATCTAATTAATTCCTAGCCCCTGAGAAAACGAGACACTTCATAATCTCCAAGCTGCCAACCCTGGAGCCTCAGCCCAACGGTACAACTGTTCCTGTAATGAAATGATAAATCAGAGCGTGCGGAACGATTAGGGCCAGTTGGAACTCCAAACCAACATTCAGATTTACACTTGAGTAAAACCTTTATGGTAGAAAGGTTAACTGATAATGTGGACATATAATATTTTGTAATACAACATGAAAAATCTATTTAGATTGTGGTTATTTGTGTTTTCTAATGTACTTCAGTTATGGAAAAAGCATATTATTCACTTCACATTGCAGTATTATGAGTGAAACACTGAAAATGAGAACGGTCAGTACGTCTGATTATTTTGTAAGAAAAGTAGGTCGGAGTCCCAAATCAGGCCCAACCTTAAAAGGATCTATTCCCTTCCCAGCAATCAGTGTTTTGGGAACACGAGTGACATCTCATCTAGCATTATTATGCATTCCTGTGAAGAATGTGCATTGAAACGAAAAAAGGGGAAGTGAATCACAAGATCTCCCAAAAAAACTGAAAACAAACGAAATGAGAAATGCTCTAGAAGAGTAATGTAAATTACACTGATACACAGGCAGCAGAATGACGACTAATACAGAGAGAGGTAGAGACAGTTGAAGCTTATTAAAAATACTGGTGCTCTGATGACAAGAATAAAAATAAAAAGGAAAACAAAATTATATGGGAGGGAGGGTTAAAAATTAAATTGAGCAAAACAAAAACTAAAAAAAATAAAATAAAAAAAAGTAACCAATTCAATCAGGGGAAAAATAACATTTACCACTAAGTTTACCATCAGCACAACATGGCCAGGATCATAACGCTGCAAAAAAGAAACACCAATTGGTTAAGCAGGAAGATTGAGGCACACAGAGAGGGGGGTCAAGGGTTTTTTTGGGGGGGAGGGTGGGGTGAACTGTTAGGGGTTGGGGTTTAGGGACTCAGGGGTGGAGGCCTTGGTGTTCCCCATTACCACTTTGGATTTTGGGTGATTCCAGGGATACCCCTCTCACCATCCCCTGCTTTCCTGCCATCCTTCTCCACCTTAAAATGCAAACATCTAAACATTCCCAAAGCCCAAAACAAAGAGATATCATATCTTCTGTTTTCATTCTTGATTTTCATTTTACTGCTTTAATCGCACTATTGTACAATAAAAATCACCAGATGGCACCTGTTCCACCTTTTAAGCACGTGGATCACGGGTGGTTCTGATGGTATGGGCATGGATGTTTATGAATAAAGTGCAACCTATACCACTCCATATTTCCAATGACCGAGTGAATGTAGTCCTCCCTGCTTCCCCCTTCCCCCATCCACCATGCAGGCCAAGGTCTGTGGGTGAGTGTGATCGAGAGGCAGTGGCCATTGTTTGTGTGTGCTGCATCACTGTACAGCAGGAGGAGATGTGAAAAACATAATAAGGTGCTTGAGTTTTCAGCAGCGCACTGACTTGACAAACTTCGGCCTTGAAAGAGGGAATATGAGCCATAGCACAATAACATGTAAATAAATGAAGTACATCTTGGTTTTAGGAATGGGCACAAGTGGTCAAACAATGTAATAACCAAACATGCAAATCGATGTTGTGATGTCTGCTACCAAAGACATAAGTAATCACTCAAACTAAGGTTTTGCTGTTTAGACACATTGTTGAAAGTCAATTTGTAACATTATTATAAAATGTGTGAGGTAAAATATCAAAATGTCTTTTTATACTCTCTTTATTTGATCACAAAATCACTCAGGATGTCCATCCCCAACCTATTTACCCATATATTTATTCCACTGTTTACCGCTGCACTGCTTAAAACTCAAGATCCACCAGTTTTGGCTCAGTTCGACCAGCATGCTTTGCAAGGAAAGGGGAGAAGAGATGGGCAGGGTGCTGCTTTTGGATGTGTGTATTTTTATAAAAGAGGGGAGTGGGGGATGCAGGCGGGATAGTGTGAGATTTTTCCCTGCAAGCCAAAACACCCGAGCCCCCACCCCCTCGTCAGTGACACACACATACACACTCACACGTACAATCTCACGCAACACACACCCACACAAATCCCACACCCACATTACCACGTGTACGGTCACTTCACAAGAGTGGACACAGGCAGACAGATCGACCGAGAGGCGGAAGAAGAGGGGTGGAAATGGGCGTAGATTCAGGCTCATTCTGCAAGCCATTCAAAAGAAATTATGGCCAGGTGGGGAGGCGGAGACAAGTTCAATCAGAAAAAGCCAATCAGAAAACCCAATCTCATGTTCGCAGCCAATCAAAACAACCCCCCCATCGCAGCCAGAAAATACACTGATATATGGAAAGTGACTATCACAGGTAAATCCTGAACAAAATCAAGAAGGTGGTCATTGGTTACTACAGTAAGCTACAGGTTTACTGATTTCATTCTGGAGTAAGTTTTGAATCGGAGGCGCTGGAAAATCTGAGCAGAGAAAGTTTAGTGATTGTAAGCTTACAGGAGGGAACTAAGAGAGGCCGTTAGGCTAAACTGTAAAGGGGGAGAGTTATTTCATCCTCATTTTTGCAAAAGAAATACATCCACGCGCACGCACGCACACATACACATATACAGACACACAAAAAAGGGGGAAGGGGGTTCCTACAAACCTTACCTAAAAAACAAAACAAGAGCAAAAAGAAAGAAGAGTAAATGAACAGTCAATACAATGGAAACTCAAAGCATTGGGGAGACATTTCAATAAAGTGACTCTGGGTAAGAGAAAGAGTATAGGGTGAGGTTAAGGACTCCACGTCGCAGTTCCCTCCAGGCTCGTGTGTCAAGAGTTTCATTTACAGTCCAAGAATTCTCATTCAAACACAGGCAATATCATTTCACTACCAACACACATGTTCTGCAACCAGTAACTTGAAACAAAAAAACCCCAGCTGATTAACACCTGCTGTCTACATTAAAGTTACACTTTTTCTACCTCTATGTGCCACATCTGTGTGTATGGTAATTGCACGATAATGTTTTATGATGCACTTCACAGATAGTAGTGGGGAGTAATGGGAAGTTGCTTCCGTGTCTTGTAGTTAAGCCAAGACCATTTAGCTAATATTGCGGCAAGATGGCTGGCAGAAAAAGATAACAATAAAAGTATGATAATAGTGCTGTTAGCAGAAGCATCTACAACAAATAATTCTGTCAGCTGCAACAGTTGCCAAAAGTTTCCCTTCTCCAATGTCTGCCAACTACTGAGTACTTAAGAAATGAACTACTATCTGTATTTAAAGCTAATGCTCGCACTCACGATACGTTTCAATATAGTAATTACACCTAAACCTTACCTCAGAATCAAGAAGGAACTCTGTTTTTCTGAAAAAGTTGCATTTGTGATGAAAACATGAGGACCACCACATCAGCAGATATCCCAGAATTCCTATCATGACAAGGACATCTGGTCCCCACAGAAAAATAAATACAAGTCTGTGTGCATACGCATTTGGAGGAAGAGCTTCATTTCACTAGCAAGGACGACTATATAAAAGGCCTAAACCTCAACCGTTTAGTGTCGCGCACGCACGCACGCACGCACGCACGCACGCACGCACGCACGCTCTTAGCGCTACCATGAACCAGTTTTGGCATTAACGTGTGCACAAGCTATCGAATCTCCTTTCCACTTAAACCAGGCCGCCGCCCTCCTTCTCTGGAGACGTGCATCTAATCTATTTTTTCACATTGACTACAGGCCTTTTATCTGATTTGGAATCTCTTCCCACAGCTTTGACCAAAGCCTACCAAGTTCCTCCCTGTCGTTCCTTGTCTAATGCATCGCATTACAACAATAAACAACACAATCTTCAGTACAGTAAAAGAACATCCGTGCTACACTGAAAATTCCCCTAATCTGTCACACACTGGTGCTACACTGGCACTGACATGAAAAATTACAACAATATTAACTAATAAATTTCCAAATTCTGGCATGCATGTTCTGATTTTTTTTTCTTTCTGTCTGCTAAACTCATTCTCAGTGTTGGAAGTACTTCAGGCTTTGGTCGCGCCCGCTTGTGTGAATAAGAGCTGCCCTAGAGATCATGAACATACAAGCGTAAAGTACCTGGGGATTTAAAGAATTAAAATGTTTATATGCATCAGAAATTCTGTCCAGATATATCAAGCTAGAATGTCCTATGTAAACAAACCGTGTTTCACTTGGATAGGCAGCTAACACTGTTTCCAAACTTATTCATACCAGGAACCACAGGTAAAGGTAGTGCTTTTGCTAAAACACACCAAATACGTTGTGAAGTTAAATAAGAAACTCCTTAAGCTTCGTGTCCACTTGTACTCAATAGGTTGTTCTTTGTACCAAAACTAATATTTAAATATCTAAAGTATAACAAAATGAATAGGCAAATATTTTAGATTTACCACCTTGAACAACCCTGTCCCAACTGCCCGTTTTGATAATTTATAAAAGTACACATTCTACAGACAACACAGTGCATCATAATTCTGATTAATTCAACACACAGGAAAAGGTAACCAACATAAAATGTTGCTTGTACAACAATTATAGCACATTTGATGCTATAATGTATTTCTTACAATAGGTTAAATAGGGCAAATACTTTGCACGCAACTGCATGTATGAACATCTAAATAGTTAGTAACTCATTTAGCCTCTTTAACATCAGCTCACACTTCTATGTTCATTTCAGTTATCATGTCAGCTAAAGCAAAGGTGCTGTGAAGCATGTTTATGTGTAGTAATGAGTAAAATTACATGTACAGCACCAAAGTGCATCTTGGATATAAAATGTTAATTCAAAATGTTCCAACTTTAAATGTAGGAACAACTAAATACAGCCTTGTCCAAATAATCCACTAGGCTGAATAATTTGGTTGTTCTGGAGTGTAAGTGTAGTTTCAGATGCACTGGTGAAAGCTTTAATCCTCATACTGGCTTCAGTTGAGCAGTGCGAGTAAAATGGATGGAGAGTACATCCAAAACAAACAGAAAAAGCAGGAGAGAAACATGTACTGCCCTGAATGAAGCTCTGGTGCTTCATGTTCAGTGCTGACCTCACCACTTGGAACAGTTGTTGGATAATAGCAACTGCCCAACAGAGATCGCTTGTGTGTTTCACATTACTCACACATTTGGCATACTAAGCAAAGCCTTCAAGGCTGAAGGACAGGGCGACCTTGTACAAGCAAAAACACACAAACCCTGATAACATCCTCTTGAGAATAAAGGCAAAGAATATTAAGTAATTTACACAAACCGTGCACATGTGTGCAGCTTCATTCAAATGCCTGGAACTATCCACGGCCCGTGACAACTGTGGCTGTGCACATAAACACAATTTGCCTACTTAACTGACATAAATAAATCCGATCAAATACGGTGCTGTCTGAGGACGCTGCATACCTGCACATCTCATCAGCGTGCAGATGTTTACAATTAGTAGACAGGCTATGGAGTGTGAAAACCTTAATGGAGCTCAGATCCATCCTGCTGAGCCAACAGTGTGTGTGCATGTGTGTGTGTGCATGTGTGTGTGTGCGTGTATGCAGTCCTCTAAACCCCACGAACCCACTGATCAATTGCTGAATAGACCCGAAGTCTGCCAGCTATGACATCATTATTCAGGCAAGAGTGAACAAAGAGAATGAAAGCGAGGCTTTCACTGCTCCAGTCATTCTATGGTCAAACAATGCAAGGCGTGTAAATGCATGAATAATAATGCCATCATAACACAGTCTGGCATCTCCAAAGTGGTAACTTAACAGAAAAACAGAAAAAAACAAAAAATCAAATATATATTTTCACATTCTTTGGATATTTGTTGGAATTTGTAAAAGGGTTTATACAAACAATGAAAATGGTACATCCATTTTTATTCATTACTTTTCACTACAGTTCAAAATATGTCCAGAAGGTAGCAACATCACATTAAAAGTCAGCTGCTCACACGTAATATGTTGTTATAGAAGCGGCGAATGTAGCCCCTCATTCAAATAGTTTTGAGCCAGTTAGACTGTAAGGAGGTAAGCCTACAAAACAAACACCAATTAATCTGTACTCCTCTATGCATTCACTACCAGAAACGATCCAACAGGTTCAGAGGTCCAAGTTTCAGAATCAACCTCAACCTCAAAAAAAGTAGAGATCTACTCAGGTATTACTACACGCATGTATTTGAGATGAATGTGTTTTGTACCTTTGTACGAACTTTTCATTGCAAATTTTAGACTGATTTTTTTTTAAACATTTTAAACAAAACTCCTTTTTTTTTTAGATTTAACGATGGTGCACTCCACTGGCTCAGATATGAAGTGACTAGGATGATTTTCAATGCATGATAATGTAGTAAAGTGTCATTAAACATTCTTTCCAAAGGGCTGCTAAAATTCTTAGGTGATGTTTTTATACAACAGAGACAACCTAGTGTATCGGTCTGTGTCTACCTTTCATTTAGCTTACTGATTCTCATCTGTATATGCTACTAAGGACTAAACAAAGTCAAGTTCTCTGTTGGCTTCCAATCCTATTGAATAATTAGGACCTTTCATCTCTTCATAAGGTTGTGATGTCCTCTGTGCATCCATGTATGGCTTGGAAAACTGTGAATGTGGGGTCTGTTTAAAGCTACTGTTTCATAAACACCTTTCAAAAGCAGTCACAAATGCAAGGTTGGGGAACAGGCTGCAATCTGCATATTTCTCCCCTTCCTCTAGGAGTTAAAAACTGGTCATAATATTTTTTAAATACAGAGTTTGACATACTCATTCCTTCCTAAAAAGGCTAATTACAGCAAAGCTGGTTACAATAATACTAGAAAACAGGAATATTAGAAAGCAGGCACATAAACAAAAAAGTACACTAAGCCTTTGAAGCACTTGAAAATATATATTATCTCGCACCTCAATCTTGCTAGACAGGTATCAACATTGAATGCCACTTTATACTGAGGTATAGTGCTAGTTCTGGTAGACCATATTCTTGCAATTAAAAGTTAATGTGCTAGAACCAGAGAAAATGGGCAAGAGGATCTGAGCAACCCTGTCAAGGGCCAAATTGTGATGGTTAGATGACAAGGTCAAACCATCTGCAAAACAGGTGGTCATGTGGGGTGCTGCAGTGGTCAGTACCTACCAAAAATGGTCCAAGGAAGGGCAAGTAAATGAGTGACAGGGTCATGGACGTCCAAGGCTCACTGATGTGTGTGGGGAGCAAAGGCTAACCCGCCTGCTCCAATTCCACAGAAGCGCTACTGTGGCACAAACCACGGACAAGTTAATGCTGGCTATAATAGAAATGTGTTAGCACACACACAGTTTGTTATGTATGGGGCTGTAGGGACTGCCAAAAGTGTCTACAATAGGCACATGAGCAGGCGGCAATGGAACTGGACCATGCGGCAATGGAAGAAGGTGGCCTGGTCTGATACACTATATAGAAAGATGAGTGTGGGTGTGCGGGTGTGTGTCTTTAATCAGAGCGAAGAGATGGTACCAGAAAACACTATGGAATAACAAGCTACCAGATGCAGTGTGATGCTCTGAGCAATGTTTTGCTGGGTTCTTGCATTCTACCTTGGGTCCTAGTATTCTTTTGGATGTGTCTGCGACATATAAAATCTATACTCCTATGTAAAACAAAATGCGACTGATAAGGTCAGGACACCTTCCTTCCACTGCTCCATGGTCCAGTTCTGATACTTACTAGCCTATAGTAGCTGCTTTAAGTGGTAGATCAGGTCTGCATGTGGATTCTGGCTGGTTTGTAATTCCAGTCTTAGCAAGCGGAGATGTCTCGAAACCTTTCGATCATGCCCAGCATTAACTTCTGCAGCAATTTGTGCTGCAGTTGCTCTTCTGTGGGAATAGAGCAGAGGGCTAACCTTTGCACCCTACATGCATCCAAGAATCAGTCACCAGTTCATCAGTTGTCCTTCCTTGAACCACTTTTGGTACTGACAACTGCGTGCCGAGAACACCCCACAAGACCCGCCATATTAGAGATGCTTGGACCTAGACACCTAGCCATCACAATTTGGCCCTTGTCCATGTCGCTCAGATCCATAAGCTCATTTCTCCTGAACACATCAACTTCAAGGACTGAAGTTTGCTGCCTAACACCCCTTGACAGATGTTAATGTAATGAGAAAAATTAATGCATCAGTCAGCAGTTCTAAAGTTTTGGCACATGCATTTTATATTATATTCGCACATATTTGTGCAGTTTCATATTATGTGAATACTATCCATGACTGACAAGTTGACAAGAACACTCATGCCTTCTTTAAGATAGTAAAAATAAGAGGAGGCTTAACAATGATATCAGAATGACAAAGCATCTGTTTTCTGGTAAGGTAAAAAAGCACCGTAGTGAAACTTAAAACATTCTGTATTTAAATTGGAAGTCTATATTATTATTACTAGGCTATAAGGTCATACCAACAACTGCTCACATGCTAATTCCTTTTTATTTTAGGTAACTGGGCCTATCTATTCCCAGAAGTGATCATTTTTGCCTGGGGCTAAATTTTGTTTGCTTCAGCAGTGTATCCTTTTTAGCTGGTGACCACATGCTGATACCATTTGTTTAAAAAGGTCATTATTGTTGTTTAAAATCACACTCAAATGTTTATCAGATTAATTTTCCAAACAGACTGAGGGATAAACTAACCCGTGCTTGCACTGAAACAAACACTAAGGGTACCTTACTGATCCTGAACTTTTATAGCCAATTTCAGTTCTGATTTTTTATTTATTCATTTATTTATTTTTTACAACTACATGCTAAACCCAGTGCACCCTCAGCAGGAAAAAAATACATAATAATACAAAGTTGTGCATATAAATGCACTCATTTCACATTCCTGTGCCTATATATGTATGAATGTATATGAATTATGGGTCACCACCACAACTATAACAGGCTTCATGTCATTACCACAGTGTCACACTCCGTTTAAATTTAATCTGAATGCAAGTGGAGTGGACAGCCAGACCAATCGTTCCCTGCATCTCAATGCAGCTGTTTGTTCATAGAGACAAGGAGGAGCTGTATGCATGAAAAACACTCTCTCACCCCTCCCAACAGAACGAACAAGCCCTGCAACCAGTAAACAAGTCTGCATTTAAAAAAAGGGCGATTTTGACATTCTGCAGGCAAGAGATGAAGGGGGAGGAAGGGAGACAGGAAAGAAAGGGAAAGAAAGGAGGAGGAAAATATTGGAGAGAAGAAGGGGTTAAAGAAAACAGGAAGAGAGAGAAAGAAGAGGGCCAACAGCCAGCCGCTTTTCTGACTGTTTTGGATCAGTGCCAAGGGTGGGAATTGCACTCCATTCCACTGACATGCGATAAAATCGTCCTTCATTTATCTAACTGGAGGGTGGGAGATAATGTGCTTTTTATTTTTTATGTTTAAAATGTCCGGATGAATGTGTGTCCTCTTAAGGCACTGCGTTTTTCCGCTCAGGTTTGATAAACACGCTCAAGGTCAAAACGCATCATAGGATGGGCGGGCCGCACACGCGCGCACGCACGCGTTTCTTTTTCACTGCTTTTGCTTATGTTTCTAGTTCATCCTGCTATTTCTCTTTCAGTACCAAACTATTGACAACAGCCTTTCCTGAGCAAAACCCTGATAAATCCACAGTCCTGCATTACTTAGCACGCATTCCTTTTAAAACTAATGAGCTATGCAAATGACCCATATACAACAAAGTAAAGAGAGATCACAAAAAGACGAAGGTAGAGGGGGAGAAACAGATCAAATGACAAAACCACTTACAAGAGAGGAGACGATATTGATAGAGAGAGAGAGAGTGAGCAAGCGAGAGAGACAGAATGAGAGAGAGAGAGTGAGAAAGTGAGAGAGAGAGAGAGTGAGAAAGTGAGAGAGTGAGAGAGAGAGAGCGAGAAAGTGAGAGAGAGAGAGAGAGAGAGAGAGAGAGAGAGAAAGTGAGAGAGAGAGAGAGAGAGAAAGTGAGAGAGAGAGAGAGAGGGAGGGAGAGATGGGTTCTTACCCTGCATGGTTTTGCCAAGGCCTTGTCCCAGCTTCCAGCCATGTTTCTGAAGTAGCCGATGACCAATGTTATCCTGATGGGAGGAAAAGAGGGAAAAAAAGACCAAAAATATTCCAATAATAAGAGGCGCTTTCCACACACACTTTCCCTCCACGCACACACACACTCGCCTTTACAGCGCAAGGCCACAAAACAGCAAGACTACTGTAACAAAACCTTCACTCTCGTCTTCATCATCATAATCATTATCATCACCTGCTAAGCCCTTTGAGGTCAGAACTCCTTGTCAGAGAAAAGAGAGGGAAGTAGGGAGGGAAGAGGGAAGGAGGATTGGACAGAGGAGTAGAAACAACGAATAAAGGACAGGTCACAGGGGCCTCTGTTGTAAAGCGACCCTATTTGTTCCTATAGACATTTTGGGGCTACCACTACCAGAAAGGTCTCTGTAAACTAAGCAAGACTAATCAGGGCTGAGATGTCTTTAGTCTGCAAAGCAGAAACTTATCTTGGCAGTGGAAATCATTAAAAGCAGCCTATAAAAGCTGCTATTTTACATGGAGTTGTTCAATTGAAGATGTAAAGACTAACATAGCACTAAAAATTGACAAAATATACCTATTTAAAACTTGTGTGGTATGTCTGTCATTTTCCACTGTCACTCATCAAAATTCAGTCTATCAGAAGAAAATGGCTGAGCTTCTCCTACAGACACATTCAGGTTTGTTTCTCTGGTCACTTATAGACTCTAAAGGAGTGGTGCCAAGACATACTGTCTTAATAACTTAATACAAATTTGATATGTCACATGAATATAAAAGTATGTTTATAATCTCACTGGGAGAGGTTTGGGGTTAAAGTAAGCCATTTCAACCGTTCTTAAAGGCCGCATCAAAGAGCATCTCATTATAAATATTGAACAGATTGACTAGATTTATTGTTATTTCACTTGCCAAGATATGTGTTTTTGCAGTGGGGAGTGTAATGTCTAAATCTACACACTAAACGGAGCATTCTTCATTTACAATGTAGCTAAACAGCCAGCACCGCACACAAACTCCAGAAAACAAACTCTGAGTCTACTGATTCACCTTCAGTCTCAGAGTAAGGAGAGGGGAAAAATGTGCGGTTATATACGTATCATGGCACGTACATACATATATAAACCGCTCCAGAGAGAGGGATTAATACACGAACAACTAGGAGAAAATAAACAAAATGGGGGGACGGGGGGGGGGGGACGACATACGTATAGATCTTGCATCAACATAAAAACTTCCACAAGCTTTTCTGTGAGTTTACCATGACAACAGAACCACCACGAAAACATAAAGAATGCAGCCAAAACAAGAGTGAGACAGAGAAAGAGTTGAGAGAGAGAGAGAGAGAGAGAGAGAGAGGGAGAGGGAGAGGGAGAGGGAGAGGGAAAGAGAGAAAAAAAGAAAGAAAGCAAGAGTGAGAGGCCGAAGGAGACAGAGATAGAAAAGAGGAAGAAATGGAAGGAAACAGAGACAGCGGCCTCGGGTTACCATTAAGAGGCCCGGTGTGTTTGCACATGTATGTGTGTGGGAGGAGAGAAGAGAGTGAGAGTGTTGGGATAAGAGATTATTCTAATGTTTAAACAAAAAAAATGAAATGCAAACTACATCATTTCAAACTACATCAAGCCACTTCAAAAATTGTGTCTAATCATTCCAAGCACACTAAAGGGGGGAACAAATGATAAAAATAAAAAAAAAGACATGAGAATAAAAAAATTATATCCTTTTTACTGAAGACAAAAAAGCACAAGAAGTAGTCATAGGATATGTGAAAAAGGGTGAATACCAAAAACCATTAACCACCATGCAGCTTAGCTTTTTGTTAAACCACTTTAACAAAAAGAGACGACGGTGTTAGTACTGACTGTATACTGAGCATATACAGGGGGGAGGAGGGACCAGAGAGCTGAGAATGGCGAGATGAGAGATGGGAACAGGCACGCACAAAGTCATCTAAACTTGAGGACACAGGCTAGAGGGGCAGGGTTAGATTAAAGCAAGCCAAGCCATGAGTGGTGGTCAGGGTGAGTCAAGGGGCGGAGCAAGAACAAAGTTAATGCAACATGATCAAGGTGGGTGTGGGTCACCAGCACAAAACACGCCCCGATTTTAGTCATTGTCTTTCTTCTGCCACATCCAATGGTGTAACACAGACCTGGAGAAATTTCATCTCTGCCAATGATGGGAAAGAAGGCTGGGACTGCTCAATGAGGAGCTACTGTTGCTTACTATATGCAAAAAAATAAATAAACAAAAACAAACAGATACAACTCATATCTTTTAAACTAAGGGTTGAAATTAAAGGGGATCAGTAACACAGTCACTTCACTATAATCATGAACATACGCAGCACTACTCCAACATTTCCCCAGAGGTCTCATATTGACTGGATAGAGCTCGGTTCTGACAGAACTGAGCTACTGACCTTTAAGTAAATATTTAAGTTTATCCTTATTTATTAAAAATTTATTTATAACATCTGCCTCTTTATAAAATTAGCTGTTTTCCTCTGAAAGCTGTTTTCCTCTGATCCTCTTAAAGAAGAAGAATTTAAGCCTGCTCAATTAAAGCTGAAGTCTCCTTCTCTTTCCAAAATCATCTCATGTTTAATGTGCCAAGAAATAAAGGTGGTTTTAGCTCAGTGAGTAATGTGCAGGTGTTTAACTCAAGTTGTTTTATCTTTCCAATATGACACTTACAGTAAGTGACTTAACACCAAACATGAGTATGAGTGTGTGTGTGTGTGTGTGTGTGTGTGTGTGTGTGTGTGTGTGTGTGTGTGTGTTCAGGGCATCTCTTGGTCAGATGGTTTCAGTCTAGGATTTGCACCAGTACTGCTCTCATCTGACATCTCTTTTATGCCTTGGAAGGAATAAGCATTTACTGCATTTTTCTGCTGCATATGTGCAATTATAGGCCTTTTAATGGGCTGACTGGTCATCTATTACACTGGCTACCTACAATGTTTCTTCAATGGTTCTATACAAAACCACGAAAAAGAACCGTTTGAATGTTAGCATGGTTCTCAGCATGGTTAAACTGCTAGGGTCCCACTTACATAATTTTAAAAATATATATTTTTGGTACTATATTAGTACCAAGCAATTGAAAAGAAAAAAAAATAAGGTCAGAGATAAAGATGAAGGTCAAATGATACTGTAAATCTATGTATTTAATGTGACAGAGAAACATCCCGAGATCCTTTCCACTTATCAGCAGTGCAGATGTGCTTGCAGCAAGCCCTGCCCAAATGGCCTGCAATGCAGTGGTTCTGCAGCAGATCCTGCTAACGGCAGTGTGTGCGTATGCACGCGCGCACACACACACACACACACACACACACACACACACACACACACACACACACACACACACACACACAC
>JBBJLR010000029.1:5717912-5733554 GCA_037577145.1 Brachypetersius gabonensis
ATGTGTTTATGTATATATATATGTTTTGTTTTATTACTTATTTGCACAGACTCTATTTCATAACAGTCTGTTACATTCTATTAGAAAAGTCCTGAGCGGAAGTTTCACCGTTCTGTTGCGTCACATCCTGCCTGTGCCTGTTCTTCGCTCCGTCTCGCGCATGCGTGGTTCTCTTTCCGACTCGTCTGGTGAAGATGGCGGACGCTCAGGTAGGCTCCGGGGAGCGGCGTGGTGCAGAAAAAAGGCAAAAATGACACGAATAACTAGGTTATTGTTGCATTTTTCGACAGTTGATGAGATATGAGCTGGTTTGGTTTTGAACCCAGGCGTTTAAATAGTCTGTGCTTCTGTATCTGATTATATTTTTTTGCCTTTCTGTTGTGGTGGATCGGAAACGGCGTGTTTCGGGCCCGCGGCTCGAGTTCTTACACGATAAACGTTATGTTTTGAAGGTTTTGGAGATTATTATGCACCTGCTTTGATAGTAGACCATGTTAATATGGTAAAAACAATCATGTTTCCACCTGTGTAAAGTAAGCATTGCTTACATACTTGGAGAGTTTACCACCACATGGTCCTTAGACTGGATACTTGTCCCTACAGTAGAGTTTAAACCAGTAACTTTAATGTAATCACGGTACTGTCGTTTCATTGTAGTCGGTAGTACCTTTATGACTTAAGTCTTACTGGTGTAGTATCCCACTCTTGCACAGCAATTATGTAGAAATGCTTGTTGGCTCCAAAATGGATTCAGGATTCAAGTATTATTGTCATGTGTACATAGCACAAATGGAATGTGATCTTTTTTTCATTGAAGAAGCAAATACGGCTTTTTGCTCTTCACTTGAGTTAGTCTGTCCCGTCACTGTGTTTGCTTTAAAAAAAAATAATCTAAACCTGTACTGATTATTTTAGACTGAATTTAGGGTTGCACATAATGAAATTAATTGATGCTAATCTAGTACTTCTGAAGATCTACATCCCAACAAAGTGTTAAAAAAAGTTTAAACCTTCCTCTAGACATGTTTTCATATAAATTGCTTTCAGGCTCAGAAAGCTCTGCTCTTAACAGCTTTGCTTGGATTCAAAACTTTCCTTACGTTTGGCATTAGTTTAACCCCATTCAATGGCTTCATATTAAATGCTGTTCTAATTTAAGACAAACTAACACAAAAGGAGCCTATTTTAAAGATTCCCGCTGCAGATGATGTCTTTCTCACGATGGTCTTCCAAGCCCTTGTTGCTTTGACGACAATGCCTATATGGCTAACCTGATGCAGTACCCCACACCCATAGACAGTGGTCTAAAACTATATGGCCTGCATTAACAAACATTGATTTTTGTTTGGCAGAATGAGAGGTCTTACCAGAAACAGCCCACCATCTTCCAGAACAAGAAGCGAGTTTTAGTTGGTGAAGGCAAGGAAGGTGGCAAGGAAAAGCTCCCACGTTACCATAGAAACGTTGGTTTGGGCTTCAAAACCCCCAGAGAGGTGAGCTCAGATTTGCCGGTCTATTTCCAGGCTGCAGGTGATGTCTTTTCTCACGATGGTCTTCTGAGCCTCTGTGGCTTTGAGGACAGTGCCTTATGGCTTTGCTGATGCAGTTTAAAGATTTCTTTCATATCTTTTGGGTAATGCAGTGTTTTACAACAATTTATGGTATCTTAATTTTCTGTAAACATTGTGATTGTCTTCCACAGGCTATTGAAGGCACTTACATTGATAGAAAATGCCCCTTTACCGGAAATGTGTCTATCAGAGGCCGTATTCTGTCTGGTAAGTTGGTTATTGTAGTGCTGTGCTTCTCACTGGGATGCAAATGATGTCTTCTCACGATGGTCTTCCAAGCCCTTGGGGTTTTGACGACAATGCCTTTTGGCTTTACTGACGCGTCCAGTACATTTTTCTTTTTCCCTTTGTTCCCTAAGCTAGTGCTTTGCCCTATAGGTGTTGGGGAATGTATCTTCATAATTTGAATTTAATCTTCGTTCTGTAGGTGTGGTGACCAAGATGAAGATGCAGAGGACCATCGTCATCAGGCGTGACTACCTGCACTATATCCGCAAGTACAACCGTTTTGAGAAGAGGCACAAGAACATGTCTGTCCACCTCTCTCCCTGCTTCAGGTAAACTCCTTTCAGTGCCCCAGTTTTCTTTTGATTTTTACCTTGACTTTGTGCAAATTGCTGAAGAAAGCTGCATATGATGGTTTTTCTCACGATGGTCTTCCAAGTCCTTGAGGCTCTGACGACACTGCCTAATGGCACTTACTGATGCAGCTTTAACAGACTGATGGTTAAATTGTGGTTTAAATTGTAATTCAGGTTTGCTTTTATTTGCTCAACTTCTGGGACCTACATTTTTGTAACGTTGGTATCTTTGACTTGTATTCTTCAGCATTACCATGTTTTAAGCACTAGGGGTGGTGCTGTCCTGGCAAATGTTCTTGTTGGGTTAACTGGTTTGTTTTGGTATTTGGTATTTGATTTAATCATTACTTGATTCAGTGGTCTTTGAACATGTTCCATGTTTTCTGCTCATCTCCAGGGACGTGACGGTTGGTGACATTGTCACTGTCGGAGAGTGCAGGCCTCTTAGCAAGACGGTGAGGTTTAACGTCCTGAAGGTCACCAAAGCAGCAGGGGCCAAGAAACAGTTCCAGAAGTTTTAAAGTTCCACTGTATTGACTTTGGGAAATTAAAATAAGTTCTGTGGATTTGTCAAGTTGTTGCTTATTCCAGTTTGCAGTTATTTCCAATAGTATACCAAGGTGTTATGTAACTTTAATGTTCTGAAAGAAGTTGTCATAGGGATTCTAGATCGGTCTTAAAGTTCATTAAATAAGAGGAATCTGATCATAGATCACAATCCCTAGTCTAAGATGCCCTCAACTATTCACCTCAGACTGTCAACATTGAAGATTCTCTTTTGAAAACACTTGCACCAGTTAGCTGGTAACTTGCGTCAATTTGAAGTTGCTCCTATAGTACCTCTGAGGGTCTGCATGCCAACAAAATGCTTTAAAATTAAAACTAGCTTCTGGACCTGTTTTTATGTTACTTTGAGACTAAGGAACCCTGCTTTTGACTACTTTACATAAGACACCTATATTTGGCTTGACTTGTATTGTGTTCATATAATTCAGGGAACTGGAATATGCATTTTCAAAAATGTTTTAATGACAGAAGAAACACTTTCCTTGAGATTTCCTGCAACTGTAGGAGCATGCTTTATTACACAGACTATTTAAAGCACTGTTTATATATACCTGACACACACTTGGGTAACACATTTAATTTCAACGTCTTTCTGGAGGTTTAAACCGCTTTGGTCAAAGTAAATTGACTTCGGACAAGAAATGTTAATTTGGGCATTAGGGGTTCAGTTAGGCCTCTTTAAGACAAAGCCCTTGATAAATGAAAATGCCAGTGGGATCAGATATGTGATGATACACATTTTTAAAACATAGCAGGGCTCTGTTAAAAGGTCATTTGAAATGTATTTGTTGCAGGATGTGGTGCAATTAAGTTATTTTCCATTTGATGAAATAAGATTAACTGAAAGCAATATGGAACTTGTTTAAGCACTCATAAGGGTAAGTTTTGAATGAAAAATTGTAGGGTTAATGTAAACTAATGGTGCCTAATGCCTGAAAAGGTACATAACTTACAAATTGTAATGTCCAAATCGGTCAAGAATAACAGCAAGCTACTGCCACATCAGACCTGACGTTTCTAAAAAAAGATACAAAACGCTGTGGTTCCAGTCTCTGCAGACCAAATGCATTTACTGTTGCTTTACTGCACTGAGATTCCATATTAACAGATTAACAGAAATTTTCTGAAACAAAAAATAATGAGTACAAGTAAATTTAAGTAAAATTTTAAATTTATAAATCTGAAATGTTCTAAAACAAATCTAAAGGAAGGAGCACCACAAGTTAAGGGCAATTATATGTAGGCTGAATTTTTTTTAGTTTTTATAAATAAACGTAGCAGCAATATGTACAATATATAAAACGACTAGAGCATGGCAAGGTTGTCATTTGTGACATCACCAGGAAAATCCAAAACTCAAAACGTTTTATTGATCAGGAAGGAAATTGTTCATGTTCTAACTGCAAAGGCACACAGAGACAAGAACAATATAAAATATAGAAGTCTAAAGAAATCCAATTAAGATCTGTAGAAAAAAAGTCCATATGAAATTCCCTATATACACAAATGCTGGGTTATTAATACTACAGATAAGTAACATCAGAATCTATTTTCAGAGTTTGCCAAGTACGTGAGCGAACACATACAAGGAATTTGATTGCGGTAGATGGTGTCTCTCAAGCACAACAGTCTAAAAACAACAATATTAAAAGAGACAATGAACAATATACTGAGCAAATATACAATAATATAAAATCTACAATATGAATACGTAATATGGATTTATATTAATAAATATAAGATAAATGTTAAATGTATATAAGGACTTTTGTACATATGTTTATACTATTTATAAATATAAATATGTATGAATATACATATGTATATATATACGTGTGTATAAATGAACAATACAATATAAACAATCTAAATCTTATATACAGAAAATACAATATTACAGAACATTGAAAGTTGAGTGAATTTCTAACGACACAGATGGTAGGAGTATTTTATTGCGCGTATTAAAGTAATGATATTCACATTGTGAAACAATTGCCCACCACCGTATGTACATTGTCTTAAACTGCACCTTATAGATGGACCTAGTTCTGTCCTTGTTCTTGGGTCATATTTTTGACTGGTGTGACCATTACGGCACATGAACAATGCAGAAACAGTTATGAAATAAAATAGATGTTGAAAGTCTGTTATGTTGATTATTCATCCACTCATATGCCAAAATTCATTTAAATATTTAAATACTTTTACAGCAAAAATGCTTGCGATTTAATCTCACTGTAATACTGGAATTAATCTAGATTAATCTAGATTAAAATGGCTCATTTGAATTCGCCCGAAGGCATTCAGAATATGTGTGCTATCCAAATAATGACAAAGTAAGTCTTTGAGAACGGTTTTCTCAACTCCTGCAGTAAACTAATACTGCAAACAACCTTAGTCTTGTCGAGGTTTCCCTGAAGCAAACCCGGTGGCTTCATAGCTGCATCCATGTTAGCACGTCACGTTTGATGTAATTTCACAGTAGCCATACACACAGGTTCGAAGACTCGTTCTTGCCCCCTACAGTGCAATTCGGCTAGGTATACACCCGCGCGAAAATATCAAGGTTAAAGTCATAGCTTGCGTAGTATAGACCCAGCTCCCAACCCAACTTTGTCAATAGATATTTTTATCGCCCGATAAAGAGTCTCACGTCAACGCCTATAACAGCCCACCACTAATAATAACAATTAAAGCACAAAACACTTCAAGATAGGAGGCCTATTTATCAGTTAATTAAGGTCAGGCCTATTCATCATTAGTTAATTGAGGTCAGGCCTATTTAAGCTGCCTAGAGAAAGCAGAAATACTCAAGTATGGCTGGTCCATTTATAGAAGATCCTGTGGAGGGGGCTATGCGAATAATTCAAAGAGCATTCAGACCACCAACTCTAAGGGTCTTTAGGGACAGAATAAACCCTTGTGCCTTTCCAGATGACCATCTGTGGGAGAGATATCGGTTCAGCAGACCTAGAATAGTGTACCTATGTGTCCTGCTTGAATAAAACCTCAGGAAAAAAAACACACGCCAAAGCCAAGCCCTGACTACACTGCAGTCCGTCTGTATTGCACTGTGGTTCTTTGCCAGTGGGACAGTGTTGGAGATGCTAAACATCTGGAAAAAGCAAAAGTATGGGTATACCTTGCTCTGAGGCAGTTTCTGCACATCTTTGTCACCTTTCCTGGCCATCAGCCAACACAGAGGATCAAAAGGCATTTCTGTGCAATAGCAGCCATATGACAGTTAAAAGTTGCCTCCAGGCTGTATGGAGTATGGATACACCTGTGTCAAGTTAAACTTCGGCTTCAGGTTTCCGAAATGACCTGTATGCTATAGATCGTAGGCATGTACGGATCCAGGCCCCAGCTGGACCAATGGAAGCAGACTATGTGTACGGGAAATTTGTCCAGTCTCAAAATACAGGTATGTCAGTTTTGAGAAACTATATTGTCAGGTGGAGGGATTTACCACTGAATAGGACTGAACACTTCATACAGAACAACAGACACTCTGCTAGGCTAGGTGTACTGTATCGCTGAATCCACTCTGTTTAGATAATCTATGATAGGAATGGCCTCATTACTAATGTCGAGGCAAAACAGCCAGGCTCTGTCCACGACTCCAGAATCCTCCGAGCATCCTCACCAGCACACAAGTTTGCAGAATGCAAAGGAATACTACAACAACCCCTTTCACTGAACACGTATATTTTATTAAAACTAGTGAGATATTAACATCCAAGCAAGCACTTTTTAAAACAATTGTGTACACATTACTTTCATGTTGGGGTGTCTTTTGAACCGTACATGAACCGGAGTTTAATAAGTCCTGCTTGGGGACAAGGGTTATGGCTACCTGCCTGCCTTCCCTTTTAACCCCTTACCCAGAACCTCTAACTGAGGCAGAGAAGGCATTTAACACCACCCACAGCAGAACAAGGGCACAAATTGAGATGACCTTTGGCCAGTTAAAGTTGAGGTTCATTATTCATACACACCACATTTCTTTTAGACCAACTTTTCAGGCTAACATATTTCTTTCTGTAGATTTACGTGCCTGAATGACCTCAGAGTACGGACAGACCGTGCGTGCAATATTGTGGTTGCCTGTGCAGTCCGACACAACATTGAACACATGCGCTGTGAAAGACTGCCCACCCCAGCGGTGGAGGACATTTCTGCTCCTGAAGAGGGAACAGATGGAAGGAGTGTGGGAAACCTTTACAGGGACTCCTATTACACAGTCACTGGTGATGGTCATACCTCCACCATTCTGAATTAAAAAAATTTAAAAAATTCTTTATTGAAGTGGTAATTAAAAAAAATAGTAATTCACTGAAAAGTGGCTAATCAGGCATTGTCTGAAGCTGTGGAAAGAGAGAGAACAGAAAATTAAATTTAGTTTGAACCATAGCACTTTGTCCTTCAAGTGTGTACTTGCCTCCTTCTCTAGCATCCTGATTTCCAGTTCGGTTTTCTTTATCAGAAGCCTTTTGTATTTGATATCCAGTTTCTCCCTTTCCACAGACAGGAGCAGCTTCCTCTTATAAACTGTACGTATATCCTGTGACAAGGGATGATGGGTCACAAAGAAGCAAAGAAGCCATGTTGTTGGTAATTATAAGTAGGGGGTCCATGGTGTGGTTAAATTCTGCAGTAAAGTATACTGTTAATTCTTCAGACTGCAAACACAGTCAAAGCGTTTCATATGTGGGCATACCTCTGGCACTTCAGTGTCTGCCGACACCGTTTTCTCATCAACAGCCCTAGATGTACTGGGGCCATCAAACTGCAAAATGAGGAATAGTTGCTGAAGTAACAAAACATGTAATGATCTGCTTATTTAAAGCAAAAACACATACTTACACATGGGTCAAGAGTGTCATGGACTGATGTGGCTGTGGGATTAGCCAGATGTATTACATCTCCTTTCACTGCAGAGACAGGCATACCAACAGTTATCAGATATCACTATTAAGGAATGGACACCGAGAGGAAAAGGACAATACCTTCTACATATTTTTCCCAGGCAACTGGGGGGATGATGTCTGTTGATATTCCCCCTTGTATTCCTTCCACCTGAGGCCGTCCTTTACTGGTGCTCAGTGCGAGGTCCTCCGCTGGTTTGAGGTCTTCCGCTGGTTTGAGGTCCTCCGCTGGTTTGAGGTCCTCAGGTGAAGCGCCCCCACCAGTAGCAGTGGCCTGGCTCATTTTCTTTGTGGCTACAATTACATTTATGAGTTTTGTAAACTATTGTGATCAAACTGACATTTTCTCATTAGATACTTACCAGTGTGAAAGATATTTTTATATTTTGTTTTCACTTGTTGCCAGGTTCTTCTCTCGCCACTGAGATTGCATCTGTTGAGATGTAATAGTGAAGGATGGATATCCGTCAGTGATTGGACAAGACGGTCGGTGGACATCAAACACGTCTAGCTGTGTCCGAAAAGTGCACTTGTTTACTCGCTCACTACAGTCAGTAGGGTTGTATTTAACAAAGTCATGGGGTTACACTTAAGTTGTATTTTCTAGACCACTGCTAAGTCAAAGATTATTTAAACGTATTAATAACATGAAAAGCCAAAATGTAATTTAAAAAGTGCTCTATGGAGAACAATGAATTACACTATAAAGTAAAATGAACATATGGAGCCAATAGAGAGAAGGTACAAGACTTACGCATTTATCCTTTCTGCAATTTTCTGCCAAGCCACCACTCTGGCTTTATTGGTGGCTGTAGTATTGCCTTTCTTTGTTATTATCGCTTTATATTCTTCGTAAAGCTCAATGAGCAGCGTTTGTTCTGCTGCTGAGAAAAACCCTGCTCTCCTTTTGGCTTCGTTCCGCGCCATTTCATCTACTTCTCGGCCATCCATTCCTTTGGGCTTCTTAAACATCCCGGGAGCGCGCAAAGCGAGACTATGCAAGACTGCCTTGAATTGTTCTTGATATAACGACTTGAGGCTTAATTGGGAGATGGCAGTAGTTGAAGTCTCACTTTTTCGCGTGAGCCTGGCTTTCTTTAACTACTTTCATGGAATACCCCCCATCTCGCCTGTACGTGCAATACTTGGCGGACGGCCACCAGGCGTCGCTAGCAGGGCCTAACCCCGCCCCTCTACGTCACGGTGTGTTTGAAGGTGGCGGCGGGGAGATCTGTCCTCCAGATGGATCAGGTTTATTTGGGCAATTTCAATTCTTTTTTTTTAGAAATGTAAGCACTCCTAAGACTCGTGGATTTAATATTACAGCTCTGAAGTCTAACCCGGAGCAGAAAGTCATGACGGCCACGGTAAGAGGCAGTAAAGTTCACCAACAGGTCTCTTCTCAGCTAGCAGTGCTAACAACCCTGTTTAAAACATGGAGAGGACACAGCCGCGTCTACATATTTATTTAAATTCTTCATTGTTTTTCAGGCCTGCAACAATAAATGGAGCGGACTTTTCAGCGTTGGAGAAGATTTCGATGATGCAGTACGTTGCTTTTGGGTTGTGGGCTCAAGTTTTACCTGTTTTTAATCAGTTTGTTTTTCAGCTCCAGTCACGAATGCCCTGCGTTTCTTAATGTGTCTAATTACACTATATGGACAAAAGCATAGGACACCTCTATCCAGGGTTTGAGCTAGGCTCATTATTTCCACTGAAGGGAAGTAATGCTTTAGCAGACATACATTTTGAACAACCATGCTTCCAACTTTAACTCAATTTCAGGGAAAAACCTTTTCTAGAACAGCATGACTCTTGGTGCACAAAGCAAGTTCCATAAAGACTTGGGTGGATGAGTTCAGTGTGGAAGATTGGCTGCACAGAGCCCTGACCTCAACCCCATCCAACACCTTTGGGATGAACTGGAACAGAGATTGTGAGCCAGGCCTTCTCCTCCAACATCAGTGTTTGACATCAGATGCTTTTCAGAAATGTTAGTGGGCACAATGTTAGTGTTATGGTCAGGCATCACAATACTTTTGTCCATATAGTGCATCTCCTCCTTCACTCCTTTTCCCCTCTACTTTTCCCCCCAATTTCTTTTTTCCCATACCTTCCCCACTATACCTTTCTGTACCTTTTTCCATTTAAAAAGGACACAAACTCTTAGCGTCCACCTTCATGGGTTTGTTGACACTTTCTTTATGATTATTTGTGCTAAATATGAGAATACTTACAGAGTCGTGGGACCTCAGGAGTGGAGATGTAAACACCTCCACTTGTGGAGCTAGAAGGTTATATAATTGACGGCTTGATGGTTAATGTACCACCTCAATTTTATCCTCATGCAGTGTCTGGTAAGAAGCTTCTGAGGCATGTTGGAGCAGCTGGGGGTGCCACTACACATTTTAGTACTTTCTCTCCTCCAGCACACCTGATCCAACTCTTCAGCTAATTATCAAGTTGGTTGGTGTGTGAATAGGGAAAGCACACATGTGCAGAGCAGGAATGGGAGTAAAAATACTGGACTGTTTCCCAGACCCAGATTAAGACCAATCTTAGACTGAAATAAGCCCCCAGTGACAATTAGTTATTGCTGTGGCAGTTCAGTTCAATATTAGTCTCAGTCTACGTCTAGGAAACCAGTATCAGCAGAGAAACCCCAGGGTTAATTGTGCTCTAACAGACACACACCTGATTCAGCTTAGCCAGTAATCAGGACCATGAGCTGTGCTAAATTCATCTTTATTGCAGGAGTGTCCAGTTTTGTTCACAGAATTTCTACACTATGGCTGTAGAAGCGACTCTGTTTAATCAGTTGGATCAGTTTGCAAACAGTTAGTGGGATGTGTTTTATTGGAATGAAAACCCAGAGCCACACCATCCCTTTGTGGATAAGACTAAACACCCCTGCTCCGAAAGCTTTAGCTGAGCTTAAGGTCTTTGACCAAATCATAGTAGATGTTCTGATACAAGAAGGTCTTGATAAGTCTAATAGTAGAAACTGTGACATTTTAATCCAGTACGAAGCTACAGTCTGTGTTGTTTTCAGTGTTAAAATACTAATTATGGAGACATTTTAATTCAGTTTGAATCAGTAGTACACTAATAATTATTTTGATCGGGTATGAATCAGCAGTGTGTAGTTTTTTACAGTCTCACAGGAATAATTGTTGTTACTTTAATCCAGTGTGAACTGGCAGTGTGTGGATTTTAATCTTGTTTTAATTATTATGGAGTGATTTTAATCCGCTCTGAATCTGCTCTCTGTGTCGTTTCACAGTCTGACCATAATAACTGCTGAGATTTTAATTCGGTGTGTATTGGCAGCATTATGATCTGCTCTAGTGGCTTCATGTGAGCTTAAGGTCTTTGAACAAATTGGTAGATTTGATTTTGGATGTTCTGAGACAGAAATGTTTGACATTTGAGAAAAAAAAACATTACTTTTAGAATTCAAGTCCAGTATGAATCTGCACTGTAGTTTTTTCAGTCCTACATTAATAATTCTGTAAAGGTGTTAAACTAGTATGAATCTGCAGTTTTGCCGTCTTATGGAAGAAATTTGTGTAGAAATTTGAATTCAGTGTGTGTGTATTTTTTTAGAGTCTAAATACAGACTGCAGTGACTTTGATCTGTCTTAGTCTGTGTAGTTTTACAGTCTCATAGTAACTATGGAGATTTTTTGATGCAGTGTGTGTTGCTTTGTGTTTAAAATGATTTCTATATTGCTCTAATATAGGACTTGCTGGAAGCTGATTGGACAAACACATCTGAACCGCCTTCAGCATCAAGACCTTCTACAGGCCCTACGTCTGCACCCTCTCAGAAATCAACCACCTTCCACAACCACAATGCACATCAAGGCTCCTTCAGCGTATCAGCCAGCTCCCGGGGCGGTACTTCAGAACCGGGGTCTATTAAGGGTTTAAGAAGTCTCTCCCACCCAAACTCCTCATCTCCTGCTCCCTCTGCCCCTCACAAACCCACTGCTTCTCTTCGAGCACCTTTGGGAGGCTCCAGCACTGTTGCATCCCTGCAGCCTCCTTCTGAGCAATCAAACCCTCCACCCTCCAGCGACCTCCCCCAGGATGACTTCGATGAGTGGGATGTGGATCTGGAGGAGTTGGATGAGGGTCTTTTTCAGAACGCTTCCAGGCACCAGCCTGCTTCAGCAACAGGAACTGACAACATTTTCCCTTCTAAGCCAGCAGAAGATACTCAAGTTGTGTCTTCTCTCAGAGGGTTCTGCAATACTGTTCTAACACCTAGAACCCCACATTCTGTTATCAGGCCCCCATGTCCCTCCACATTCACACCACAAGGTAATGTGCCCACTTCTCCACCACAGAGAAGGACTGCATAATATGGACAAAATATTATATTACAGTATTGTTACTGCAGTTTGTAATGGCTTGAAATGTAGAACAGTATGTTTATTTCAAGAAGGATTACCTTGTTTGTTCTTTCTGAATATTTTGTGTTTTTTGGGATTTTGAATATGCTGGATTAGCCATAAGACTTTGGAAATGGCTTAGAGAGTTGACTAACCGAGTGCACTGTAACCATAGATTGTGAATAGATTAAATTATTACAGATGTTCCTGGAAATAGTCATTTTTAAATGTGAATTTAAACAGCTGTCAGCTTTCCAGATTTCGTTTGGATTTACATGCTTGAGAAAATGTGCTTAAAATGTGTCCGAAAACACATTACTGCACAAAGTCATTTTGTTTAAAATGATTGGGTTGTTGCATTATATGAAGAGTTTAATTCATTTAAAAACAACCCCATTGGTTTGAGATTTCTATTGCATACAATGGAAGAATATAGAGATTCGTTTATTTGAATACTGGCGACTTCGGTGATGATCATAATAGCAAACAGTAACCCTTTCATAATGTACAATAAATAACATATTGTGCAGCTCCTCCTCAGAGTACATGCCAGTCCTTTGTGAGGTTCTCCAGTTCCAGACCTGTGAGAGCATCACCTGAGTTGCAGAGAGGGGTTGTGACTCCCAGAGCACCACAGCGCCGACCCGAGTCCCTCTTCCAGGCTATATCTCCTGCTCCATCTCAGACACGGACACCCCGCCCCCTCCATACGCCTGTCCTGACCAATCATCTGGTCCAGCTGGTGTCCGCTGCCAATAAGACGCCTCAGAGACCACGGAGAGACACGGTCCGATCCAAAACTCGGCGCTTTCCTGGACCAGCAGGTGCTTTGCCGCAGCAGGTAACCCATCTTGCTGATCGTTCTTTGTCTTTAGCACCACACACCATAGATCCATACATAATGTGTCATGATCTGATTGGCTGATGCATAAGGAATAACATAAAATCATAATCAGAAAACATCCCAGAGCAAACCGTTTATATTACGACTGCACAGAGACAAAAAGACAAGAACAGAATCTCAAAAACTCAATATTAAAAACACAAATGCTGGGGAATTTATACTATAGATAAGAAACTTACAGGTAAGACAACAATAACACAAATAGTGGGTAGGAGTGTGTTATCGCACATAATAGAGATCAGTGATGTTTCACATGGTAAGACTGTTGCCGATAAAATATTGCACATATTGATGACTTAGCACCCGATAAGAAAATTGTGCAATATTGCAAGTAAAAATATAATAAATAACTGATATAAGTAATTTCCTCTGCTTTCCAAAGGTTGAAAGGCATTAGCGGATGACATTTGTAGCTGGTGTTTGTATGTGCAGTTGTTTCAATAAGAATGTTTTGTTATTCCTATCTGGTCTCAACAGAATTCAGACACTTATAGGCAATCATTCACTCTACAGTCAGACTTTGCTGCTACTACACACTGCAGATTCATACTGGATTAAAGATCTCTACCTACACTACTAGTCACAAGTTCATTCTGTGTTTTTATTATTGTCTACATTGTAGATTAATATTTAAAACATACAAAATGATGCAGGAGCACATGGAATTATGCAGTAGACAAAAAATGTTAAACAAACAAGAATATGTTTTGTAATAAGATAATGATGGACTGGTGTTTCTTTTTACTTAGTTTAGTCGTTCTTGCCATAATGTGGAGTAGAACCGTAGTGGAATAGGATCACTAACAGTGTACCAGCCTGAACATAACAAACACATTAAGAAGACAAGAAATTCTACTAATGAACTCTTGTTGAAGAACAGATGTAAATAAATATCATTCCAGGTGGATTCCTCATGAATCTGATAGAAAAAATGCCAAGAGAGTGCAAAGCTGTCATCAGAGCAGTAGGTGATGTTTTCAGTATTAATCTACAATGTAGCCAATAATAAAAACAAAGGAAATCGTTGAATGGAAGGGTGTGTCTAAATTTTTGACTGGTAGTGTATATCATTTAAATAGACCGTTAGTTGTTGCTTATTAGGGCTGCACGATAATAGGAAAAATGTGCGATATGCAATAATGTTGTTGAGTGTTGAGATCGGGATAGCATGTGCGATAAGTGAGTAAAAACTTAGCCTTTATAGTGTTAATGTTTTTCTGCTTTGGATTTGCTGGTAATATAGACTCCAGACACTGACTAGTCTATGCAGAAAAAAAAATCAAATGCAATATCATTCCAACAGGTTTTTTTTTTTTAAAGAATTTACTTAAACCGAGCATTAAATGCCTCACATGAAACATTTGAGCCATTGAACAAATCTGAAAATATTTTAAAAATAATTTAAAATCTGAAATAAATGTCAACATAATTTTAATTATAGTAATTTCTTAACCAGAAAAAATAGCAAAAGGAACAATCTATAACAGCAGCACAGAAGATGGATTTTCATCTCAGATAAATAAGCTTGCTTGTAAAAATACCTGTTATTTGTTTTATGTGTCTCTCTCTTTCCTGATATCACAGACCAATGGGCGGAATCTAGATGACATTGTTGTGACAGTGCCACAGACGCCAGCACATGGAGCTGTGGCTCGCCTACGAAATGAGGTAATATAAAACGCACCCACACACAAACACCCTCTGTCTGTCTTTCTCTCATATAGTTGTGTCCTTTTTTATAGATAACAATGTGTCAGTGTCAAAAACTACATCAGCAAGTCTATTTAAATTTGATCTCTTCCTGGCATAACCCTCCCCGTTTGCCCAGGCTTTGGACCAGCACTAAGAAATAAACTGGCTTTTGCACCTTTAGTGGGTGGGTTCTTAACTCTTACTTTAGGTTTAAGGCACATATGTGGTTGATAAGCCTGCAGGTTACACAGTGTTGATTTGTGGAGTATACATTGTTATTACTTAGTAGGGCTGGTCAATTATGGCAAAAATCATAATCACAATTTTTTTTGTTCAGTATTGAGATCACGATTATTTAACAAGCTTCCTCATTTGGAATGACTTTGAAAACATCATGTATTTATCATATATATATATATATATATATAAGTACATTTGATCAAATCAAATAAGTCAACTTTAGTGCACCTCCACAAACTGCTAAAAGCTATGAAATCTATGTTCAGTTTATATGAATACAAAATAAACTGGGAAAAAAATGCTTCAATCTTACTGTCTATCTGACCTCGATGTACTGATGTGATTTATGATCACATCACTGGATGCTTTGTGCTGATTCTGTAATCTGACTGATCTGTTCTGTAGCGTCATACTAGATTATTTCAGTTATCGTGCTTTTATAATGATTGGAAGCCAAAATTGAAATTTCCATTTGATTAACTGAGCAGCCATTAGCCTTACAGCTTCAGTATAAATCTGAAGAAGCAAAGATCAGTCTCCAGAGATGTCTTTGCTCATCAATTCAATGTACAGTCTGGCAGCAACAGATCTGCTCCTGTGTTACACTATGATGTGTGTTTAATGTACAGTTATTACAAAACTGTATAATAATTAGTATTATTAGGGGCACATTAACTTTCATCAGACTGACTGTGTGTGTGTGTGTGTGTGTGTGTGTGTGTGTGTGTGTGTGTGTGTGTGTGTGTGTGTGTGTGTGTGTGT